>JAMSGN010000136.1:0-65094 GCA_030462905.1 Jamesozyma gamospora
TCGCTCTATAAAATATCCGTGCATAATTTCTAATAGTAGCCTAAAAAAAACAAACAAAATTATTAGTGAGAAATTGTTTCAGTTATTTAAATAGACTTTTGCTTGATTTACAACCGTATTGTCAGTATGAAGATCAAAACCATTAAAAGAAGTTCTGACGATTATGTTCCAGTCAAAAGTACGCAAGAATCTCAATTACCGAGAAACTTGAATCCAGAATTACATCCTTTTGAAAGGTCTCGTGAATATACTAAAGCTTTAAATGCTACTAAATTAGAAAGAATGTTTGCTCAACCATTTGCTGGACAACTAGGCCATGGTCATAGAGATGGTGTTTATGCTATTGCAAAAAATTATAATAACTTAAATAAAATTGCTACTGCTTCCGCCGATGGTGTTGTTAAATATTGGAACATGTCTACTCGTGAAGAATACGTTTCTTTTAAAGCGCATTATGGATTAGTCACTGGTTTATGTATGACCCCAGAATTATTATCTAAGAAGGAAAATAAGAACTTTATGATATCGTGTGGTGATGATAAAACTATAAAGTTATGGTCTGTTAACAACGATGACTTTTCTAATATTAAGAGCGATCTTCAAATAAACGAATCACACGGTTTATTAAAGACCTATTATGGTGAGCATGCTTTCCAAGGTGTTGATCACCACAGAAAGAAACCAACATTTGTTACTGGGGGTGCCCAAATTCAGTTATGGAATCACGAAAGATCTAAACCATTATCTAATTTGTCTTGGGGTGCTGATAATGTTACAAATATAAAATTCAATCAAAATGAAGCTGATATTTTGGCAAGTACAGGTAGTGATAACTCTATTGTATTGTATGATTTGAGAACTAATTCTCCTACCCAAAAGATTGTCCAGTCTATGAGAACTAATGCTATATGTTGGAATCCCATGGAGCCATTTAATTTTGCAACAGCGTCTGAAGATCATAATGCTTACTACTATGATATGAGAAATATGTCAAGAGCTTTGAATGTGTTTAAAGATCATGTTTCTGCTGTCATGGATATTGATTTTTCACCTACCGGTGATGAAGTTGTTACTGGTTCCTATGACAAAACTATTAGAATTTTTAAGACCAATCAAGGTCATTCCAGAGAGATTTATCATACAAAGAGAATGCAACATGTTTTCCAGGTTAAATATTCTATGGATTCAAAATACATTATTAGTGGTTCTGATGATGGTAATGTTAGACTATGGAGAAGTAAAGCGTGGGAGAGATCTAATGTTAAATCTACTAGGGAAAAGAACAAATTGGAATATGATGAAAAATTAAAAGAAAGATTTAAACACATGCCTGAAATTAGAAGAATCAGTAGACACAGACATGTTCCAATTGTCATTAAAAAAGCTCAAGAGATCAAAAACATTGAGTTAAATTCCATAAAGAGGAGAGAAACGAATGAGAGACGTACAAGAAAGGATATGGGCTTTGTGTCCGAAAGAAGGAAACAAATTGTAGGAACTGTATTTAAATATGAGGATAATAATAAAAAAAGAAAGAAAGGAAAAAGTGATGACAATGACCTTGAAGAAACAAGTCACAACTAAAAAATGTTTAAATGATAAGTAGTTTTATGTAATATAGTATTTGTGGCATTAACAGATTAGATATAAAAAAAATACAGGGCGAGAATAATAGGTTGTTTTATGTCCTTGTAATTGCTATATATACGTATAAAAAAATGTATAAAAAAACTCAAAACAATTAACATAATCTTATAATGTAATACTATCACTAATTTTAACAACTAAAATAAAAAAGACAGATAAATAAATAAATTTTAAAAAAATTAGAATTTTTAAATTCAATATACATCGTGGCACAGATATAAGGTATATTAAACATTGCTTCATTAATGAATGGATAGCCAGCTTCCAACAAAAACTGAAGCAATATCTATTAAGTGAGTTATGTATAAAATGTTCTAGTTAGTTTGTTCCAGCTTAACGAACGAATGAATGATTGATATCAAAAAGAAATTTACCGATGGGAAAAAACATAAAATGTAAATAAAAAATTCATTTTTATGGAGCAGAAACTATAATAATATATTATCAATATGAGGAATGAAAATAATGGTCAGGTCTAAACAGTGTTGTAAAGCAGCAAAAAAACAAACAAAAATCCTGGAATTAGTTAGGAAAATCCATAACGATTACAAAATCTATTTCTATAATATAAATCCATAATTTTTAAATCATTATTATAATACTTTTTTTCAATAATCCACACTTAATTTTACTTTTAAATAGAAACATCTAAAACTTTTCCAACGTCTAAAACATTTTTCTTTGAAAGGTCTTCTAATAACGGTAAAATATCTAATAATTCGTTATCATGCGTATCAGAAAACCAAGATGAAATCGGAATTGCGTGTTGGGGATGAAATATATACGAAGCAGGAGAGTTATCTAGTATAATAATATCAGATAAAGGTCTTCCAATTTGTGAAAGATTCTTTATGTAGTTTCCTTCATAATTGTAACAAGCTTCTCTAAAAAGTCTATGATGAATTGATTTCTCATTATCCAATACATTTAATAATGGATCTCCATATCTAGAAACACTTGCTGTAAATACTACAACTTCGTACAATTCACCAACTCTCTTCAAAAATTCATCAACACCTGGTCTTTTAATAACATAAACGTTGTGAACCTGATTATCAATATCTACAGGTAAAACAAAATCAGCAGATCTCAAATACTTAAATGAAGAGTGAACCAGAGTTTCATCTAAATCTAGAACCAAACATTTTTTACTTGCAAACTTTTTGTCTTGCGGTGGTAATAGAGTACTGAACCCAGGAGCATGGTATTGATCCTGTTGTAATTCTGTTAAATCTACATATTCTTCCGAATCTTCATAATTAGGAATCATATTATAATCCACGTCATTTTGTATATTACTATTATCTGCTGAATTATTTTCATATTGGTATGATGTATTCTCAGTTTGGGGATCAGCATTGGAAGAATATTCAATATTACTTTGATCTTGATTTTGTTCATTCTCTTCTTTGTTGATAGCAGAAATTTGAAGATTTTGTTGATAGTACATATTATCAGAACTAGAATTTCCTGTGCTTCTATCTGTTTCATTATGATAAACGTTAATATCATGTTTTTCATCTCTTTTTTCATTTTCTTGATCATTTGGACCGAGTTCTACATTTTTTTTTACATCTGTCACATCAAAAACTCCATTGTCATCATCATCATCATCATAAACATCAACATCATTGTCTTCACAATCGGCATAAGATTTTTCTTTTTCATTCAAAGTATTGCTACTATCTATTTGAAAAGTTAAATGATCCGAATTTTCTTTAGAAGTACTCTTATCTAAATTTTTTTTATGTTTTAATTCATTAATTTCGGTCTTTGTATCTTTATAGACATTATTGCCTTTATTACTTGGCGAGGTTGTAAAGGAAGTTGTCATTTTGTCGTTTTTGTTATTTGAATTTAATTCTTTTCTTACTTTTTTACCAAAATTATTACTATTAATATTACCAATATTAGAATTTTTATGAGGTTGTTCTATCTTATCAAGATTTTCTGTCTTTTTATTATTTTTACTGGCGTTTATGCTTGTAGATGTTGACGTTGTTACAGAAACGGTTGATTTAGTGGAAGTTGAACTTTTTTTAATGTTTTGATTAGTTTTGTTGCTTTTAGATTGTGGGTGATATCTATTATTATTATATTTTTTAATTTGTTGATTTTCTTTCCAATGGGAATCAGTAGATTTACTTTCTGTTGAACAGCATAAAATTGACGATATAAATCCCATTTGAATTAATAAAGCAAAATTTGTTTTATTAATAAAACTTATAGGAATGCTGAAGAAGATCCCTTTAGTTTAATATTACCCAAATGATTTTTTACCTGTCAGTAGCAGTATTCCAAAAAATAAAATAAAATCAAGAAGTACGAAAACTTGACAAAAAATTAATCGTATTTATGATTCGTTATTAAAGGAACTCAATAATAGACAAAATATAAAAAACACAATGGTATGATTAGTATAGTCTTGAAAAATATACAGTGATTATCTTGAGGCACTTTTTGAAATGATATGCGCAGAAAAAATGGTTTATAATATACGTGAAATAATACGTATTTGTGTGTATGTTTGCTTAGCACTCCTATTTTTAAAAATTGAAATAATTACAAATTATTATTAATGGAACTTTATGACAATAGAAGGCCGAATTAATAAGGAGAAAAGGAGTAAATATTCTATATCTAGTACAATCAATGCACTATTAAGATTAATGTCGAATTCAAGACAAAAAAGATGTATTGGAAAGTAGAATAAGAAAGTGGAAGGGCTCTTTCCTAAAAGAATGCTATCTTATTAAAAATGTCTTGATAAGTATATGTCGTCCTGTCAAATATACCAAATAAACTTTTGTGAAAGATAAGTCTTGTAGTTGTTAATTGTTGTTAAGGCAGAAAGACACACAAACACACTGAAATTGTCGTTCCATTTGTTTTTTCGTTTTAACCTGTAAATTTTTTGAGTTTCTATTTGCTGCGTCACCGATATCTAAAGTGCGGGTGACCTGCAATGAATAATCAGGATATTACAAATATTATACATATGCTGTGTAATGAAATAGACCTGTCCGTCTATTTTATATATAGTATACAGAAGTATCTAGTAAGATTACGAAGTTAGTTGGCAACACAGTTCTCTTATTATTCTGGTCGACCAAAATGAAAGGCTTTTACTAACAGAATAGTTACCCTACTTAATTGGCATATGACAAAGTGGCACTAAAAGTGGAAAATAACAAAACTATCAATAGTTTTGTACCAGTTTGCTTTCGATACATTAAATGTTGATAATTATATAATTCTAAGGGGAATGAGTATCTGAGAAGATTTTTTACTTGTATGTATTTTTTCCGGTTGCAGTCCTCTTCCCTTTTTGTCGTATATTGCAGTTGTTACCAATGGCAAATTGTAAGAGTCAACATGACAAACTCATATGCGCAGTGATCATATGACTACAAAGACAGTCACGTATATGAGAATATTTGTAATATCCAGCTTTAATATTAGAAACCTATCTGGGGCTTTTGTACCCTGACTCGAAGAGTGCCAGTCCTATCGCTTTTCACGAAACCACTCATGTCAATATGGAAAAAAAAAAAAATAGAAAAAAGACTTGTTTGTACAAAAGCACTACAATAGATAATTATTGATGTTTCAACGTAAAACCGTCACAACACCTTAATCATCAAAATTATATCATAAAATAAGTAATAATGAATGACATCAGCGATTTTAACCTAAGACCATTTTCCAGCCCATCCCGCCCGCTGTCTAAGGATAGGCTCAACTCCATAAAAAATAGATTCGTAAAAGAATCACCAAAACTGTACAAAGAAAATATGTTATCATATCCACAACCAAACCTTTCAAACTCTGAAAACATGCAAATTAACCAAGGTTTGTTTTCATCTGGAATGGGCGGAAAATCCACAAATTTTGCCCCTACTATCCAAAACTCTTTTGATAATCAATTGCACCTTTTTGATAACTTAACATTGAATGGTAATATCCTTTCAGAAAATTCTGGCACACAGAGTTACATGAATATTAACAAAGTTGGTAATGAATTAAATCAAAAAATATTTGTCGAGGAAAAAATAGATAAAAAAATAAATAACAATAATGAACATAGTAGTAGCACAATTAATGATACTATGAGTGGGATTCAACGTGCTACGTTAGGGAATTTTGAAAATCCAATACTAGAAAAATTAGTGAAAAGATCAATCAATAAAGAATTAGAATTTCAAACATTTGTAACTAATGTTATTGCATTAAGTCTTTGGAATTTAATTATTAATTTCAGTAAATATTTCTTGAACTATACTTCCTATGGTAAACAATTTAGTGAATTTTTAACTCGAGAATTATGGAATATGAAATGGGTACATGTAATCTATACGCATCCATATTTATCTTATGTTTTTAAAATCAATTTAAGTCACATCACTTACTTATTTCATTTAATTGTTGCTTATAATATAATTGTTTCTATATGGAAATTACTATCTGTCATAAAAGTTAGTGATTTGAAGTTAAACGAAAAGCAAAAGATTTTATTAGGAATAGATGATTTTGAAGATAAAAACAACAATAATATACAGAAACCACATCTAATTAAAACAAATAGATTATTTTCAAGTGAATCTTTAAATAATGACACTAAAGGTTTAGTCGAAAGCCCTCAGTCTGCTCCAAGCACACCATTTTTGTTTAAATCTTTACAAACTCCAATAAAGTTGAAACAACAAAGCAATGAAGATAAATTTCAAAATAAATTTTCAAAGACTACCATAATGAATAAATCCAATGTTTTTGGCGATTGGAGAGAAAATACATCAAATCAACCTAGTTCCAATAGCTTTGGAAGTGATAAACATAATATTGACAATAACAGGAATAAAGCTTATATTCCAAGTAATAAATATTCATATATGATGAATTCTCCAAGTCCGGTACAAAAAATTTAGCACAAAAAAAACAAACATTTAGACAAGATCATATATGATAATTAAACTTGCCCAATAAAATCAAAAATTTATTGGTTAAAAGAAATGTTTTTAAATTATATACTATCACTAATTTAAACTTGTAAAAACAACATCTAAATTCTGAAAAAAATGAATTGTTATTGTTTTGTTTTTCTTCCTACGACTATTTTACATTATATATATATATATATATTTGTCATTATTTATTTACTTATTTATCAATATATGCATATACACTACTTTGAAAAGCAAAAAATAACAATGATTTTCTATCTACCAATAATCTGGAAATAAAAATCTCAATTTCTCTATCGTAGTTTTAGACATTGCATGAGGTTTAGTAGAAATGGACATTCTAATAGAACCAGTTAAACCATCACCGTTAATCATGAATTCAGGAAGTTCCTTTGCCATCTCCGTAATAATTTTAGATGCTAAAGCATTGGCATTATTACTATTGTTAGATAAATGACCAATGACAGTTTCAACAGTGACTGGTTCTTCATTATCTCTCCAAGCATCATAATCCGTGGACATACAGACCATTTGATATGGAAGTTCACATTCACGGGCTAATTTAGCTTCTGGGATAACACTCATATTAATGACATCACCGCCAAATAATCTATACATTTTGGATTCAGCACGAGTGGAAAATTGTGGACCTTCCATACAAACGACAGTAGTTTCTTTTTCATAGTGTAAAATACATGGTTCCTCAGATTCTGAATTGGTTAGAATATTTTTAAATTGATAAATATAATTAGCAAAACTTTCAGAAAATGGGTTACCAAAACCTACGTGACCAACTAAACCTTCATCATTAAAATAAGATGATTGTCTAATACCTTTTGTTCTATCAATAATTTGTTGTGGTAGAACGAAATCTCTTGGTTTAATTTTTTCTTGTAAAGAACCAACAGCACTAAAAGAAAGGACGGCCTTAACATTCAATTTTTTTAATGCAGCCATATTAGCTCTAAAAGGAACTCTGGTTGGTGGATATTCATGATTGAGACCATGTCTAGCAATAAAAGCTACATGAAAATGATTATTAACGTCACTGTGATCAGCACTATCAGGATTAATGACTTTGGAGATTGTAATAGGAGAGGAAGCGTTACCCCATGGTGTAGCCATTGGAGGTAAAATAGCAATTGGTTTCAAACAATCTAAATGATACAAACCTGTACCACCAATAATACCTAAATCGATGGAACCTTCAAAGACACTTGGTAATTCTGAATTTGTCATTTCAAATTTTCAAACTTTATAAACAACGAAAATTTTGCCCTTTCTTTTAAGCGCCAAACGGTTGATCAAGAGTCAGCAACGTTTCTTTGTACTTCATTAATATACCATCTTCAAGCGATGCCATTGAAAAAACTCGGTACTACGATTGTTCGATGCGGAGGAAGAAAATTTTCTTTGGTTAAAAATAAAAATGCTTTCTTCGTTGGCGATGATGTTTGCGGCACAATTTCTGTGGCGACTCAAATGCATTACAGCAAGACATCTTAAAATTGTGTACAATGCTGCCCATGTCTAAAAAATTTATAAAAAGAATTTAATATTTCACGAATTGACAGCGTCTATTTTTATTTTTATCTTTTTTATCCACCCCCCTCCCCGGCCGGTTTTAATGGCATGACTTCCTTAAACCAAATGTTAAACACGTCGTAACTATAAAAAAATTTAATGGATGTTTGAAATCTTGTTGGAGGTTTAAATTTGGTTGCATTTGTTTGGTATTGTCATGACCATATTTGGCGACATCATGCAGTTGTCCTTGGCACTGTTAAGGAAATCATGAAACAAAGAAGTTCCCCGAAGTACATTCAGGAGTAAAGAAAAAAAAGCATGAAAAAAATAAAAAATAAAAAATAAAACAAAAAAAAAAAAATAAAAAAAAAGAATTAGCTCCAAATTTACTAAAAAAAAAAAAGTTGAGATAACAACAAAGTTTTTATTGAATTGGGCTTCATAAATATAGATTAAGGTTGGAAGTCTTTTTATAAATAAACATTTATATATATACAGAAAAAAAAGAATATTTGAATTGTTATAGTCCTTTTAGAGTATTTTTAATAAAGCATTCAAGATAATTTATTGCCAAAGGCTTTAAATTTAACTTAAACAACCAATTGAATTGAAAAATAAAATGTCAAATAGTGCTTCAATTAATAAAATAAATCCCACTGATAAATCAGAAGAAAATGAAATCCATAATGCAGACTATAACTTGGAAGGAGGTAATTTCAATAAACATGTACACGATGAAATTCCTCATTTTAAAAGAACAACCGCACAAAATCGTCCAAGAAGGAAAAGTGATTATTCTTTAAATAATCCTTTACGTAAAACAACAAGTAAAGATAGCATAACTTCAAATCAGGATAATGATTCAATAAAAAATGCAGAAAGTAAAGTACGGAAAAAACCGCTATCTTTAAGAAGAACGCTAAGCAGTCTATCCACAGGTGGCTTAAGTATATCTATTTCCAATGATGGTACAAATAACACAAGAGAAAACACACTAAAAAATAATAAGCTTAAGCATAAACATCAACCGCACTTAGAATCTATGTTTCCAAGGAAGACTTCCTTGGCAGGCACTTTATTAAAAAGATTATCCAATGCAAGCTCACATTCCAACAAACAAGCAAAAGCTAAATTCAAAAAATCAGAATTAATAAAAGACCACCATTCTCCAACACAACGAACACCGCCACAAAATCCATTACGTTCTCATTCTAGTGCATTGTCGTTAACATCAGGAAATAAAAATTCGAAGGAGTCTACCATGGATTTTCATGAATATCATATTGAAAGTGTTCCTAGCTCAATTTTACATAAAATAAATGGAATAGTTTCTGGTATATATGAAACAGATTTAATTAAAAAAGATTCAATTCCAGGTGATCTATCCACTAATGACTCCATCAAGAGTAAAAATGAAAATTATAAAAAAGCAATGTTTACAATGCCATCAGTTTCTTCTAACACCAGCAGAAGGGCTTCTCTAATTAGTACAACTAACACCAGTGAAAGATCGAATCCCTCTTCTTCTTTTAATGAAAAAAATAAAAATTTTAATGAGGAATCTAGCGACAAGAGATCTACAAATATTTCTATTCCTCCTGCAAATGTAGAGGATAATGCTACTGATAATGCTGTTATTAAAAAAGTAGATGACCATCAGAAAGAACAAGCTAAAGATGAATCAATTCCTGTGATTGACTTTGTGGAAGGACGAGAAATACCTGAAGAAAATTTAGAAAATGCTAATGAAAAAAAACTTGATATTTTATATGATAAGGAAAATGATCAACCAGTTCTATTTCCATTAGATACTAATCTTGATGATTTGACGGATATAACGAAGGCTGTTCAACCTGCTGTGAAAGTTATCCCAGCACCCAGCGCCAGTACAGATAATATTTCAGACTTACAGAATTTAACGTCAAAAAAGGGCAAAGTTACAGAAATTAATTTTAACGGAAAATCTCAATATTCAGGACCTAAGAAATCTCAATCATTAGCTGATATCTCTAAATTAATGGCTAATGCAAACAGAAAAACTACAAAAATTACAAGACAAGTTTCTCCGAAGGAATCTAGTGATTGGGTTGCACCACAAAGTTGGGATATCGAGACTACTAGGAATAGGAAGAATTATAAAACAAATGTAAAGTCTCATAAGCGAAAACAAAAATTGAACCTTTTCGATCCTTTATCTCCTATTCCAAGGGAAAAACATCGTCATCATAATAAACATCAAAAGAATACAGGTGACAAGCTTCTTTCAGATTATAAGTTTTTTTTGGGAGATAGCAAGGAAGAACCAACCGATACATCTAAAAAATTACTACTAGTGGATTCATCTAATCAAACATCAAAAGATGAATTTTGTGACAGTTCATCTTCTAATGAGTTGAGCACTACAATAAGTAGTTCATCTGAAACATATTCAACATCATCAGACGAGGACGAAGATCTGTATGATATCGAATCTATTGATCGTAATAATGGGTTGGCTCTTTCAAACACTATAGCGGGAAGAGCATTTTCTACTTTGAATTTGGTAAGTTCGCATAAAAATGATAGTTCTAAAAATGTCGACGATGAAAGGTTTGATAAGGTGGAGTATGAATTAGAACGTTATTACAAAGATTTCAGCGACTTAGACCCAAAGAGACATTATGCGATTCGTATCTTCAACACCTCAGATGATACATTTACAACACTTTCATGCACCCCCAGCACCACAGTTGAAGAAATGATCCCTAGCTTGAAAAAAAAGTTCAATATTTCATCACGAAGCAACTTCCAAATATCGTTAAAGGTTGGTAAGTTATCCAAAATTTTGAGACCCACATCTAAACCTATCCTTGTTGAAAGAAAACTTCTACTTCTTAATGGTTACAGAAAATCGGATCCTTTACATTTCATCGGTATTGAGGATTTGAGTTTTGTTTTTAAATTTCTTTTTCACCCCGTCACTCCTTCACATTTTACTGCTGAACAAGAGCAGCGTCTATTAAGAAGCGATTTTGTGCACGTAGATTTGAGAAATATGGATCTTACCACGCTTCCTATTATCTTTTATCAACACACTTCAGAAATTGAAAGTTTAGATGTTTCGAACAATGCGAATATATTTTTACCTTTAGAATTTATTGAAAGTGCAATTAAATTGTTAAGCTTAAGAATGGTGAACTTAAGGGCATCCAAATTTCCTATGAACATCACAGAGGCCTATAAATTAGTTTCATTGGAATTACAAAGAAATTTCATAAAGAAAGTACCGAATTCTATTTCAAGATTGGGAAACTTAACAATTCTGAACTTACAATGTAACGAATTAGACAAGTTACCTGTAGGTTTTGCACAGTTGAAAAATTTGCAACTATTAGATTTATCGTCCAATAGATTTATTTATTATCCAGAAGTTATCAATAATTGTACTAATCTTTTGCAAATTGATTTGTCTTATAACAAAATCCATAAATTACCTAAAAATATTAATCAGCTGGCAAAATTGGCAAAAATGAATATATCACATAATAAACTGGCCGCTGTTGGTAGTTTAGCCGAAATGAGAAATTTGAGAACTTTGAATTTGCGCTACAATAGAATCACTGTCATTAATACAGGAGCATTGAATTTACAAAACTTATTTTTAACTGATAATAGAATTTCAAACTTTGAGGACACTTTACCAAAAATAAGAACCCTCGAAATGCAAGAAAACCCAATCACCTCAGTTTCCTTTAAAGACTTTTATCCAGTAAACTTGACGAGTTTATCTTTAAATAAAGCTCAATTGGCAGGTATTCCAGGTGATCTATTTAAAAACTTGTCAAGACTAGAAAAACTAGAATTAAATGAAAATAACTTGACAAGGTTACCAAGTGAAATTGCTCTTTTAAGCAAATTGGTTTATCTTTCAGCCGCAAGAAATAAATTAGAAGGTCTCCCTTCAGAACTTTCTCAACTTAAAAATTTGAGATCCCTTGATCTTCATTGCAATAATATTAGAGATTTTTTTAGTGGCATGGAAGATCTTGAATTAACATCGTTAAATATATCTTCTAATATTTTTGGTACACAAGATTTGGAAGGTCCGTTTTATCAAAGTATACTTAATGGTTCAAAATTAGCTAAGAGCTTGATGTTTTTCGTTGCTGCTGATAATCAGTTTAGTGACCCAATGTGGACTTTTTTTAATTGTTTCAGTAGCTTAAAGCTGTTGAATCTTTCATATAACAATTTGTCGGATGTATCTTACCTAAAGTTAGAAAATTTGACAGAACTTTATCTATCAGGTAATAATTTAAGTACTTTATCTGGTGATACAGTCTTGAAGTGGAAACAATTGAAAACATTGATGTTGAATGGTAATCAACTGTTGTCTTTACCAGCAGAATTGTCACAGTTATCCCAATTGACAACATTTGACATTGGTTCGAATCAATTAAAGTATAATATTTCGAATTTTCATTATGATTGGAATTGGCGAAGTAATAAGGAACTTAAGTATTTGAACTTCTCAGGAAATAGAAGATTTGAAATCAGATCATTTTTCAATGAAGAAGTTGGTACAGACCTGGCTGATATGACCGTCTTGACACAATTAAAGGTATTAGGGTTGATGGATGTGACTTTGAATACCAGTAGAGTACCAGATGAGAATACCAATTTTCGTTTGAGAACAACAGCTTCAATTATAAACGGTATGAGGTATGGTGTGGCCGATACATTAGGTCAGCGGGATTATGTTTCTTCAAGAGATGTGACATTTGAAAGGTTTAGAGGTAATGATGATGAATGTCTTCTTTGTCTACATGATAGTAAAAATCAAAATGCTGACTATGGTCACAGTATATGTAGGATTGTGAGAGACATTTACGATAAAATTTTGATTCGCCAGTTGGAGAAATATGGAGATGTTAAGGACGATGATATCAAGAAGGCTCTTCGATTTAGTTTCCTTCAATTGAACAAGGAAATCAATAGTATGTTATCGTCTGTTGATAATGGGGCCAATGTTGAAAATCTTACATCAGCCGATCTATTAAGTGGTGCATACTCGACAATTATTTATATCAAAGGCAACAAACTGTTTTCCACCAACATCGGTGATTGTACCGCTGTCATTTCTAAAGGAAACGGTGATTACCAGAGACTTACAAAGTTGCATATTCCATCAAAACGAGAAGAATACGAGAGAATAAGAATATCTGGTGGGTACGTAAATAATGGGAAATTAGATGGTGTTGTTGATGTTTCCAGGGCAGTTGGTTTTTTCGATTTACTTCCACACATTCATGCTTCGCCTGATATTTCAGCTATTACTTTAACGAAGGCAGATGAAATGTTGATTGTTGCAACCCATAATCTTTGGGAATATATGGATATAGAAACTGCATGTGATATTGCTAGGGAAAACAATCTACAGCCCATGCTTGCGGCTCAAGAAATGAAGGATCATGCAATAGCATATGGGTGCTCTGAAAACATTACCATTCTTTGTTTGGCACTTTCCAATAATGCTGGACAACAGAATAACTTCACGTTAAACAAGAATTCTTTGATGACCAGAAGAACGACATTTGAAGATACTACATTAAGAAAGTTACAACCTGAAATCGCGCCTCCTACCGGTAACCTGGCAGTTGTGTTTACTGATATCAAGAATTCTACTGTGTTATGGGAACTTTTTCCTAATGCTATGAGGACAGCCATCAAAACCCACAATGATTTAATGCGTAGACAGTTGCGTATTTTTGGTGGCTACGAAGTTAAAACCGAAGGTGATGCCTTTATGGTGACATTTCCAACGCCAATTGGGGCACTAGTTTGGTGTTTAAGTATCCAATTAAAACTATTAGATGCCCAATGGCCTGAAGAAATTACGTCTATTCAAGATGGATATTTAGTCACCGACATAAACGGTGTGAAAATATATCAAGGTTTGTCGGTGCGTATGGGTATTCATTGGGGTTGTCCCGTACCTGAGCTGGATTTGGTCACCCAAAGAATGGATTACTTAGGACCGGTAGTTAATAAAGCTGCAAGAGTATCGAGTGTCGCTGACGGTGGTGAGATAACTTTAAGTAGTGATTTTGTTTCTGAATTCAACAAGATTATGAAGTTCCATGAGCGAGTTATTGAAGAAAAAGCTCCTTTGAAAGAAGTGTATGGAGAAGAGTTTATTGGGGAAGTTTTGGAAAGAGAAGTAGCAATGTTAGAAAATATGGGCTGGGTTTTTTTTGACTACGGTGAAAAGAAATTAAAAGGTTTAGAAACAAAAGAGTTTATTACAATTGCATATCCAAAAGTTTTGGAATCCAGACATGATTTTTTAACGGAAGATGATGGGGATGGATTAATTGATAAAGACATATTATTCCGATTGAGAAATACTTCAAATAAACTAGAAGCTATTCTATCAGCTCTTAATGGTGGTTTTATTGAGGTAGACAAACATGGAGAAGGAGGAACCAGTTTTGCCCTGGATACGAAAACTCAAAATGGAATCATGCACTCATCAGGAGATAAATATATTGTCACATTTATGGATCACATAGTTACAAGGATTGAATCATCAGTTGCGTTATTGCAATTGCGTCAAAATACAAGCTTAGGATTAGAAATATACGGTGGATCAGAAAAGGGGAAATTACAGCCATCAACTTTTGAATTAGTGGACGAAATATTAAAGCAAATTGGCAAAAAGTAAATAATAAATTACATGACGGTTTAAAACACTCATTAACTTTTGTTCATTATATATTTCATTATATAGTCCATATATATTCCATATATATTCATTGGATTTGAAACTTTTCATCAAGAAAATGAGTGTTGTAAGAATATTTTTCAAGGTCATGTTTATTAAATTTAATTAGATATCATTTTATTGTTGCTAACTAGGCATCAATGAAAGAAAAAAAAATAACAGAAAACAGTTACTTCACAAAGAAAAAAAGAATATCTCAATGGAATTGATGAGAAACTATTACTATAAAACATAAACAGACATAGATTTGTACTTGTTGGATTTATTACACAGAGAAAACAACTTTACCTTTCAAAGTTTCATTTTTTAACGTTTCATGAAGTAAATAAACTGGACAGAGCAATTCTATTTTGATAAGATAAAGCTCCAATTTCCATTGAAATTTTAATAAAACAAACATTTTTTAAATACTTAAATATAAAAATACCATTAAGTTATCTCTTTATTAAAGTTTTAGCGTTTATTCTGGAAAGAATTACTACTAAAAAGGCTTTTTTTGCGTGTCCAAAGCGTAAATGTAACTTTAAACTTGAAGTTCCAAATCTTTCATTTCGATTGGTTTTTTGGATACAGTATCTTGTGATTGATCTTCTTCGTGTGTAGCACCACTTTCCAAAGGATCTATCATACCTTCAAAAAAGGTATTTCTTAATTCTCTCCATCTTGAGGTCCACGTTCCTAAAAATGCTAAGATTAGTGAAGATAGAAATTGTAAAAAAAACCATGAGAACGACGGTAATTCCCCGGTGTACATAGAGACTACGATGAAATTTATGGCATGTACAGTAACAGCAAAATCCCAGGCAAGTTTACTTCTTCCAACAATTACCGTGAGAAAAACAACACAAATTAAAGAGTCCAATAGCCACAACAGAGACAATGCGAGTCCATAGCCGTTGGTAAAAGCTATATACTTAAATGAGAACAGCCAATTTTTGATTTCCACCCTGTGTCCGACTAGTTTAGACCAACTGTAAAACAGAATTGTGGCAGTTAGATAGTAAAATATTTGAATTAGCACAATTTGTAAAGTGATCTTTTTTGGTGATAAAGAATCTTGTTTAAAAATTTCAGAAGGTCTTAATTCATTTGGAATTCGCATATATCTTCTTAACCACGTCACACTTAACATAGTTATTACTACTTTATTCAGTAACCGATTTATACAAACTATAGGAACTAAATTTATATCGAGTTTTATTTCACGATTACTTAATGTTGAAGGTTGAACATCGTAAATCATTTTTACTTTTCAGTTGTTTTTTTAAATCCACAAATCCGTTTGCTTCTAGTCAGATTTTCCCCCATAAAAAGTCACCCGTATAAAAAACATTTGAAAGTGAATAATTAACGAGTATTGCAACTTAGATTTGCATCCTATAGAAAAGTAGGAAAGTAATACCCCATTTTATGACAACAATATAAATTTGGCTATGTCTTTTGGATCAAAAAAATTTAGATCGAGGAACCAACAATTGGCCTATGAAGCTTCACTAGCTGGTAAATATCAGAAATGCATGAAAAAGAACCCATTTTTATATTTTGGGTTGCCCTTTTGTGGGATGATAGTATTAGGATCATATTGGTTAGCTAGTTTTACTGCAGTTAAAATAGAAAGGGATGATAGGAAAGTACAAGAAATGAATGAAACTGATTTGTTAAAAATGAAACAGAACCAGCGAAAATTTGATATTAAAGATGAGTTTTACAGATTACAAGGCTTGTCTGAAGAGGATTGGGAACCTGTGAGGGTTAAAAGATTAGATGACGAGTCAGATAATGTATGGTAGTTAACTGGAAATGCGTTTTTCTGTCTGGCAGTGAAAGATGTGCTTACTTAGCTTTAATATTATAATATTTTCATTACCTAATTTTGGTTATTCAGAATGGAAAACGATTTTATTTTTAAAACAATTTTTGGAGTGTTTTTTGTTTGGATAATACAGCAAAATATCTAGTACACTTCACTATACCTTTAAATCAATTACCATAAGAGCAAGGACATTAACTTAAAAGAAACCTATCTATTTAGCAGTATATAAAAATGTACACAATTGCCTTATCATTAATAAAACATAAACAATAAATGGAAACTGATATAAAGACAACTTATACCAGGTGGCAACTATGTATCGATCATATCCATTTCAACGCAAAAAAAAACATTTGTCTTAAACCTATAATATGCTTATTCGGCAAGCGTAAACAATATAATATCAATAATAATTTTTAAAAAAACAAATAAATTTTTATAAATCACATGATATTTTATACCATGTAGGAAATTTATTTCTGATACATGTTTTTATAAACTTGGTAATATTAATTTCCAACAAAAAATTAAATTCCTATATATTTTTTAGTTTTTTTTTATGTTAGTAGTACCTGCAACACTGTTGACATTGGCCTTTCCAAAAGTCGAAAGTGTGGCGATAGTTAGATTTGAATTTTCAAAAAGATAAAATTACATAATGATTTCTTCAACTTTACATAGTTAAAAGTTTGTGTTTTCCCACACAACTGAAAAGTATTTTAATTTTATAGAATATACATAAAAATTAATTCAAATAGAGAATCTTTATCAAACTCAGAAAACTTTAAAACATCTTTTGATCGTAATTCTATATACCTGGCACTCGGTATGAGTACCCCATTTAATGTTGTCCCATTTACAGAATTTAAGTCCATAACATATGGGATAAGAATACCATGTTTTTTTCGAAACTGAATAACACAATGCTGTTTAGAGCATCCCGGATCTGGTATGCATATGTCAGCTACTAATGTTTCGGTAGTTTTATTATGGCTTTCAGATTCCTCTACATTATTAGTATCATTATTGGGTAATCCTGATTTACTCCGGCCTATTGTATAGTTACTTTTAAGTTCGAGATTATACTCTTTTTGTGGTTCTTTGACTCCCTGTTCATATAGCACAGCTTTAATTATTGGTCGACTCTTCAGTGGAATTTTCTTTTCATTCCAAAAAAAATATGGTGAAACTGCGTCAAGTGGTTCTACATATTTCAAAGGTATTCCATCTTTCTTATTCGATTCTGACTCTAATAAACCGGAAGATTTGAAATTGGGTAATATATTGTAGCCGGACTTATGTTGCTTGAAGTGATCATATCTACCTGCTTGACCCTTAGAATATCTTTTCATTAAGTACTTAAAAAAAATTTTGATAGAGTTTAATATTTATCAGGTTTCAGTTTATACTTTCCTATCTTATTACCACTTATGAGACTGAAAAGATCTGGTTGTTTTGTCTTTTCTTTATTTTGTTCCTTGATGTTCCACATTAGCCTTTTACTAGTAATGGAAGTTTTTATGTAAGTCTGAGTAGACCCAGACACAAAGGTTATGAGGGCTTACCCTACGTTGAATTTTTATTTCAGGTGTATCGCGAAGATAATAACAAGAAAGTTGTTCAGCTTTTGCATAGCAAGTGATCAATGTGTATATATGTATATTTGCACATTCAAGCTTTATTAAGAGCCACTTTTACTTGGTTTTAATGCGTTTACCAAACGCTTTTCCTGCGTCACGCTGTATTGCATGTAGGTATTTCTCACATGTATTACGGAAAGCTATGGAGTTTTCACTTGCTATAATTAACCAGGAAGTGACTGAAAACTTTTGTTTGCTGCCCATTCCATCCATCATCTTGGCAATAAATAGTGTTGAATAAGTCAAAATGAGAAAATAAGCTCAATCTCTTACGACCATGGATCATGTGGATCAAATAAAGAGTTGCTAATATATGAATAAAACTCAACGTATTTTTTTAACTATATAGAATGATTTGGAAGAAAGAAAAAAATGCCCTTTATGTTCCATGATTATCAGAAATTGATTTAGATGATGAAAATACTTACATAAATCTAAAAAATGTTCCAAAAACAGAACTGATTGTTTTCTTAGATTTTTTGAGATGAGCGATGTCGGTTTACAGAATCTTTGACTGAATTTTTACCGTAATTAACTATCCCGAATAACGTATGTGGATGTTTTTTCTGTTCACAGCATCATCATTGAAAAAAAAAAAATGTGCTTACAACGGTAACACCTAAAGACTCGTGGAAGAGAGAAAGACATAGCTGTAGAGTAACCCCAGATATTTTTATATTTATTGTCCTTGCTGTTTAATCAATGTCAGCCAATTTTGTCACTGAATTACTAGCTTCAAGACCGTATCTGACTAGAAAGCAAATAGAAAAAGCTCGCAAAAATACAATAAATGATTATAGAACATACTCTCAGAAAAAGTTGGGGGTCATAAAATTCCTTTCTGAACTTTGCGTTCATTTAAATATCCCAAGGAAAACATTAGAAACTGCCATATACTATTATCAAAGATACCATGTATTTAATATTTTTGAAACAGAACTTTGCTATACCCTCGCGACAAGTTGCCTATTTCTAAGTTGCAAGCAAGTGGGGACTCCTAAAAAAGCCAATGATATATGCTTAGTTTCCTTAAGATTAAGAAATATTCAAAAGATAAATCAGGAGTATCTAGAAAATTTTAAAAAAAAGGTATTTCAAATAGAACTTCAGATACTTGAAGCTTGTTCTTTCGATTATAGAGTTAATAACTATGTCCATATAGATGAATATATAGTGAAGATAGGAAAATCAATCTCCTTAGATTATAATATATGTCAACTGGCTTGGATTATTGGATATGACGTATTAAAATTGGATATTTTACTAATAGTTCCTCAGCATAGTATTGCTATTGCAATTTTAAAGTTAGCATCTGAATTATTAAATTGTACCAATTGGTCAGCAGATATATATCAAGATTATGAGACTGATATGTTGTCTGTTGCGGAAGCATATTTTGAGATAATAAATTTTTATATAAACTCTAACGGTGTCTGTGATTTGAATGAGAACTTACCACCTTCACTAATTCCTATAAAAGTTGATAGATTTATCGAATTAAAATCTAAGGCGGGTTTAGAAAGAGGAATCAGGGAAATAGCAGACAGTCGAATAGAATCTGATGATTTTTTGACAAAAACTCGGGATTATACTATACAAGAAAGAAGATACGTCCTTTCACATGAGCTGGTAACTAACGAGGTTACTTGTTTAAAAAATAAGGGAGCAACAGGTGTTTAATCTATTCTTTAAATTCATTATTATTATTAGTATTATTACCATGATTATGATTATTATATTAGATTGTATAATAACAAGAAATATATATGTGTGTGTATGTATAAGATCTGACCGTAAAAAATACATTGTGCTTAAGCATGATGTAAATGCAATCCTATTTTCTATTGAATCTTTCTAGCAGATAATTGTATCTCTTTACTCTAAAGGGATCGACATCGATTAATTTCTTTATATAATCTTCAAATCTATCTTCGGAAAAAACACCCAAAGATGTCTCGATTGTTGTTATGACTAATAAACTCTTTAAACACCATTTATTCTCTTTACCTGAAAAATCCAAATCGTCGTTGTTAATGGTTATAATATTATCTTTAAATTTCTTCAACATTTCCAAATATTCCTTACGTCCTAACGTTGAGGTAACTATATCATTTTTAATAAACCATTTAAAATAAAACCATACAGATTCATCATCAGCATCAGTAAAAATTGCGTTTGTAAGATACTCAATTTCCTTTAAAATAATTTCCCTTTTTAAGCACTCTTCAGTTTTGTCACTTTTGAATAATCGACTCATTAACTGAACTCTTTGATGCCAAGCGGAATAATTTGAAATGTTTTTGTTTATTATCCCCGTAACATAGTTTAATTCCTTATTATCAAGGTCTACCGAATTTAATTTTTCAATTTTTTTCACTATAATACGTCTATAGTGCCACCCGTGATAATTTCTTAAATCTAAAGATAATAGTTTATCTACAATTATTAACTCCTTCTCCCATATATTAACTGTTCCATTTGGAATATTCTTCAAAACCCAAACTCTATGGTTCCAAATCCAATAAACTTTGGGAAATCGTTTCAATTGTATCATTGTGAAAAGGAGCTCTTTTTCCCAAAAGTCCTCATGAAGACTCTTCTCTATCTTTAAAATTATATCTCTCCTAAAGTTCCAGACAGCGTTGAATTCGGGATTCAAACTCAAAACACTCTCAGTAAGATTTAGGACGTCTTGAGTATACTTATTGTTTTCTTTTAAAATCAAAATTTCTGAAACTAAATTTCTATAATGTTTAATTTTTTTCTCATCATCAAGTTTCTTTTGTCTTTTTAACTCTTGAGTCCATTGTTTTCGTTTTATACCGTGCTGCAACATAGGATGAGGTTAGTATATGTTATTGTTGTCTTCACCAAACAAAAGTATTAACAGTTTGACATACCATTTTTTTATTAGTAATTCCAAAATTGAAGAAGGTGGAAAAGTTCTAACGTAGTTATATTTTTTTTTTTCAATCGTTGACACTCACATTCAATATTTTAATATGGTTATAAACTTCGTAACCTGCAATTGAAAATTATTTGTGCAGCGAACAAAAAAAGACGCGTTTAATGTGACAATCACCACAAATAAAATATGATCATTACTACGACCTGCTATTGATATTGATATTATCTCCAAAAAAGGACCGTAAAAATTGTGGTTTTCCATGACAGAAAAACCACTTTCTTTGAAGGGTTCGACAAGAACGATAACTGAGTTTTTTGAATACAGTATAAATTCAATCCTCTATCAACGTGGTATTTATCCTCCTGAGGACTTTTCTACTGTTAAAAAGTATGATCTAACATTATTGAAGACTCACGAAGATGACCTCAAGACGTACATTAGGAAGATTCTTATTCAGGTTCATAAATGGATTTTAGGGGGAAAATGCAGCAAATTAGTACTATGTATTATTGGTAAAGATAACGGTGATGTTGCCGAAAAGTGGTCATTTGACATTACTTGTGTTGGGAATGAAGAAAGTAAGTTACCCAAAGAGGATATTCTTCCTGAAATAACCCAAAATCAGATAAGGGCATTGATAAGACAAATTACGGCTAGTGTTACCTTTCTCCCAGAGTTAGAAAACGAAGGAAATTATACATTTAATGTTTTGGCGTATACAGATGCGTATGCCAAGGTTCCACTTGACTGGGCTGACTCTGACAATAAAGATATCATGAATGCAGAAAAAGTACAGTTTAAGACTTTTAGTACTAATGATTATGAAGTAGGTGCAAACGTAAGTTATAAAATTTAAATATATACATTTCTAATTTATAATTAAATAAAACTTGATATAAAAAGACGAAATCCCAGCTGGGGAGTAAAAATAATGCTCTGGGGGAGGTTCGAACTCTCGACCTTCAGATTATGAGACTGACGCTCTTCCGACTGAGCTACCAAAGCAACTTTTTATTTTTTTTAAATGTAATAAATTCTTATTATCTTAAAAACTAAAAACAATTACACACTAATATAAAATAATATAAATCTAACTTATAAACTATAAACTTAAGACAATGCGTCTCCTTTATATACGCTTTGGAAGTGCGACTTTTTGAACAAAAAATAATCTGTTGAATATTTGTTTGTTGAGTATTTATTTGTTGAAAATATTGTTCTTCATAGTTTGTTGAGAATCTCTAGATCTACTAAAACTATTAAAAAGACAAGATATGTTACTCTTATTTCATTAATCACTTTACCTCTACTTATATAAAATACATAGATATATATCAAGCTATATAAAGATATACTTAATCAAGTTCAGTTAATTGAATAAATATGTTGTCAGGAATTTTACCAGGCATAAAAATCCAAATTATAACAGTTGCGTGATGCGGTAATAATTACTATCTCCGTAAGGAAAAATTATCCGCTATGCAACCTGCGAAGTATAAATAGGAGCATGTATTTAGAGCTATTCCTATTTTACTCCTTATTGTTAGCCTATTTTATATAATTCTTAATGGAGTACAGAGAGAAATTTATATATCATTAACCATCAATAAATAACATCATTCTTATTTAACCAAATTCAATTCCTTGAGGCCGTAGAGCTTCCCTACCTAAGATAATTCATCTTTAATACATATATATGTGTACTGCGTACTCTATCTCTCAGTTACATCAACTCAACTAAATCTTTTTACGCATTCATAATTCTCTCATTTAGGTTAAGATTTTGTAAAAATTACCTAAATGTCAATTCTTTATAGTGCTAATTTTTAACCTTTTTTTTTAGTATGTAAAAAAAATGTAGATAAAATTTTACAAAACATAAAAAAAAAAGCTTTTTGAACAAAAACTACTATCTCTACTTTCTGTTCTTTTTTTCAATAAAAAATCAATTATTTATAAGATGCAATAATACTAATGAAAGTTTGAATAGATACATATAGTATAAAACATTATTCATGTCAATTTCATACATTGTTGTTAAAAACTAAAAATATATATTGAAATGTTGTTTGCCATCCTTTTCTCTTAATATATGGAATTTTTCATGAAATTTATTACATGACAAAAAAACCTAATTAAATTTTGTATCATTGACATTGGCTTTAATATAAGCTGAAAAACCATGAAAGCAGTAGATATAAAATTCGCCCACATAAAATCTTTTCAGACTTAAAATATTGGAAACTAAAATATTGCGTTAGTAAAGTCTTTATTTTATAACTAAACTTGACTTTGTTTTTGCTGGAAGAAAATCATCATGAAAAATGGCAATAAATCCTTAATATACTGATAGGAGTTCACTAATGATGATATAAAGCAATTTCATATATTAGTCACTCCATTTATCTATCATGTAAAATTTGGTTTAGTTAGCTTTTAAAAGATCCATTTTTCGGAACGTTTTCACGTCCATTCAACTGCTCATTCCACTCCATCAGTTGAAAAATTAAACCCATATTTGGACTTATATCTTGTGCAACAAATTTGAGCTCATTATATGCATCATTTAAATTTATGCTACGATATCTCATTAAATAAGCTACAATAAGGGAAGCTGATCTTGATACACCACATTGACAGTGCACTAAAATTTTTTTTTTTTTGATACTTGAAATATAAATAAGTTCTGTCAAATAATTCAGATCTTTCGATATTTCTGTATTATGAGTCCACTCAACGTGATAATAACGAATCTTTGTACGTAAATCTGTAGGTATCTGAGGTTGAAGATTAGGGATCTCCGATGCTACATTTATGACTAAATCATAATTTAAAATCTGATCCACAGTAGGCTCCGAATATAAGTAAATATTAGGTGAAATAACTAACAATGGTCCATTTGGATAGGAATCATTTTTATCGCGTTTATTATATTCTAAACCGTCTAATTTTTCAAATTCCAAATTACTGTTAAAAAATTTTTTACCTGAATTTTTATCATTTATGTTAGAAATTGGTGTAAGATAGTCCAAATCTGTTATTGTCTGCGAACGCTTCCTTATATGTTTCCTGTTAAAGCTTTTCGTATTTAACGAAAGTGATAAAGATTTAATTTTACTCAAATTTCGTTTAGAAACTTCTTCATTACCACTATCAGAATGTGTTTGATCACCAAATGTTGCATTCATTGGAGATTTCGTTGTACCTCTAGAGACGGAGAATGCTGAATAAATTGATGCATCACTTTTTCGACTAATCAACGGCGGTTTTATGATGGTATTAGAGTCTGATAATGAGGTGTTAGAAATGGTGTTAGATCTATTCAAACTTTTCACCTTTTTCGAAGACTGAAGTTGTGGAATTATGTCTTGATTATTCATAGAGCCGCAGTCACCATTCTCTAAGGATAGAGATAGGTTTCTTGCATTTCTCTTTTGAAGCAAAGTAAACGACTTAGAATTTATTTTCAATTCATTTGCAGATACATTTATCTCTTGTGACATGTTGAAGATTGTCACTGCGTAATTTTGATTGGATAACCAAAAAACTGATTAGATATAAATTCAAAGTTAAATCTTATTTTAATTAAATAAGGACTCTTTTATTGAAAGTGGTTTAGGTCCAATAGCAAGCTCAGGGTGTTTATGGATTGATTTACCTAGTCCTGTTAAATTTTTGTTTTTTTAAAAGGCCTTCAACAAAATTCAAAAACTATTAAAAATTAATATATTCTACCTAGTGAATAGTCTAATTATTTCAAATCTCAAAAATAGAATCGTAAAACTAGTACGATATGACTATAATATAGTACAAACTTAGAAAACAAAAAAATCAATTTTCAAAAGTCTGGGTGCAAATTCTTGACAAATTCGACAAAAATAGTCAGCTATTGCTGTTAAAGATGCTAAGTTTGTAATAGATTTTGTGTTAAAGCAATACTAAATGCACTTTTAGTTTGAAATTTATTTTTCTTCAATTTCTGAAACAGGTTTTAAATTTTTTTGAAGTTCCAAGGTGGGCCCATTTTTCCATGACGCGTTTATGTGTGAATTGCAGATTCAGGGCTAAAAAAAGACAAAACTAACCATATCTGGGTATGTAGAGAAATAATCGAACTGTATATAACAATCACATTTCCTGATTGATGAGGCTAATTTAAACTATAAAAATGTTTTCTCAATGTATATCAAAAGTACGGAGGTGAATCATATGTTTTTAAGGTAACATTTGAGAAAACTGATAAATGACAAATAAATACAGTAATTATAAAAATAAGTACTTTTAATGCAAATGAACAAATAAATACACATCATATGTCGTCCGTCCAATTCATAAATAAAAAAATGAAACTATATAAATATATCTTATTCTTTTTTTCAAAAATATGCCTATGTAGTTAAGAAAACAACAACAAATATTATGCACATCCTACCATTTACCGAAATCAACGTCATCATTTCCATCATCCTTTCTGACATTCGTAGTGCTTTGAACTTTGATGGTTTTCTCACTGTTGAAGAATGGGATTTTGTATTTCAAATTGCCTCTGACAATTAGTTCGTAATCACCCTTGATTATTTGTTGCCACTTCTTGTTTCCATGAGTATCATCGTTTTGGTTATCATTAGCATCTTCTTCGCCATTTTCATCACTTAAATTACTATTATCCCCTGGATTAATAATTTTTAAACTGCTCATGGAAACGTCAAACCTCCTAGTAAAAAAACCACCATTAAATTTCAATTCCGATTCCAATTTCTTGACTGTTCCCAATAGTATCGTTTCTATTTTGTCACCCATCTGATTGTCATCAAAAAATGAATCATGGCTAATACCATTAGCAACGTTATCTCTTTCTCCACCGAGATGCTCATTATATAATATCTCATTACTTTTAGCAAAAATATCCAGATCGCTGTCGATTATACCGATAGAAAAAAATCCTGGGTTAAAGGCAGATGCTGTAATGTCAAAAAGTAATTCATCTTTGGTGGAAAGAACATTATCCACCAGTACAATGTTAAAATCTTGTATTTCTTTATTGGTAGCCAAAAGAAACCCAAAAATAAAACCAACAGTAACCAACAAAACAACAATAAATGTGAAATAAATAAAATTTTTGAACTTATTCCAGGTTGATTTTTTAGTATAAAAGTCATGTGGAGAATACCCGAAATTCCTTGCAGAATTCTTTGTATTATATTGTTGCTGACTTGGATATTGTGCACGTAGTGGCGTGTATTCATTTGATTGCTGATATGAATGCATATAATCACCATGACTTCCATTAGAGAAAAATTTATTAGGTGACTGAATAGAATGTTGCTGCTCATATGTGTTAAGTTGATTGGGCACTTGATCATTCTGTATATAATAGCTATTATTCATTATGTCTTCATCGGCTTCTTCAGCATCATCATCTTCATAATCCGAGATTTGTGGTCTTGCCTCCAAATCGGATTTGTGATTGTAATAAAACATAGAATGTATATCATCGTTCTCATCCATATCATCTAATGCATTATTTGTAAAATGTCCCTCATTAATACGTACATTGTTAAATGTGCCTGACTTTGCAAAATCACTAGTTGATTGAAACTTACTTTTGTTGATGTTACTATGTAGAGGAATATTATGATTAATAAGACTGTTACTATCATTTTCTTCCTCTTCTCTGATTGCAGTCGGTTCATTATAGTAATAGAAACTGTTGTTACTATTGTTATTATTACTTTCAATATTCTTTTCGTTTGAAAAACTATTATTATGACTGCCATTGTTAGAAAACCGTTTTGAATCTGCTGTAGACATATAATTATTTATTTTGACACTATTAGATTGCATTAAACCATTACTTGTCTTTTTATGAATGTTATTATTTGAATTACTAATATTATTCAAAGTGTTATTATTATTTTTATCCCTTAAAACTTTTGATTTGATCTGTGATTTATCTGATTGCTCAATGTAATCCTCTAAATTAACGTTATCAGGGATTCCTGAATAAATTCTTAATGGAGTTTCATTAGTGTCAAATATTTTCGACACTGTGGTTCTCAAACCTCTCTTGTTTTCATATTTATTGCCGTTAATATTATTCTTCATTGAAGATTGTTTCAAATTTGACACTGAAATGGAGGGTTTCATTGACATTGATCTTTGCAAATTTTGATTTTGCATTGTTTCTTGAATTGATTTAGAATTAATTACATTTTTAGATAAAGAAATAACACTTAACCTTTTATCTGGAGATTTCTGATTTTCTGACATATATGATTTTACTGATCTTCCGTCATTTTGTCTTAAATGTCTATTATTAGATCTAATACTTGAAATTTCATCAATCGGAATTCCATGAACATCGACTACCATATTTGTGTTTGTATTTAAGTTTGGTGAATGTATAGGGGCATCAATAGGTGTTCCCATTGCATCCATGGATGTTGTATTTTTATTTGAATTTAATGACTTTAAAATATTATCTGGATTATTTGATGAATTTAAATTGTTAATGGTAGGATGATAATTAGAAGCTCCTTGAACTGGATTTAAATTTGAATGCATCTGTATATGTGGTGATATATTTGATATCGAACTAGTACTTGTCTTATTACCTGGAATAAAATTCGATGGGATACCACCTGTGCTTATATGCCTTGAATTTTGTAATCTACTTAATAATTTCTTATTAGCATTTAATAATGGTACACTCATCTTTGATGATATTCCATGTGAAGGTTGTTGATTTTCATTTAAAGACGTGTTTAGAGAATTTAACATATTACTATTATTGACAATAGCATTATTATTATTATTATTATTATTACCATTTGGATATATTAAATTTTTAGTAGAATTTGCTGCTGATTCATAAACAAAAGTTTCCTCAGAATCACTTATTTCATTTTCTCCCACTGCTGAGGCTAATCTTGCGGCAAAAAAATCTGTCTTTGTTGGTTGTTGAGAATGATCTTTTTCAATTTGTGAATGTAAATCATCTGTTGAAAATGAATCTTTTGTAGGAATATCATTAAGCTTTTGCTTTTCCTTTCCCATGTTTAAATCTTTTGTAATGTTATTTGATGCAGTATTATTAACATTTTTCAATTCTTCATTAAGCGTATTTATTTTTTCAATTTTATTTAAATTTTCTTTATTTTTCTTATCCTTAATCTTGTTAAAATCCATTAAATTAATTTCACCAAATGATTTATCTATTTGTTTTGAATTATTATTCTGTTTATTTATAAAATTTTCATTTGAAATTTTTTTATTTAATAAAAATTCATTAGAGTTGGTAAGAATACTTGATTGATCATCGATTTTCCCATTAAGGTCCTTGGGATTTAATGAAATTTGATTAATGATTTTATTATTATTATCATCATTATCAAGGTTTATATTTGTTAGTTTATCTAGTTTCTTTAGTGAAGAGAAAGAATCTGATCTTGAGGATATTAGTTTTGATTTTAAATTATCAGAATTTTTTTTAGATGTCTGATTATTTAATGCAACGATGACATTTTTATTAGAAGGTAAAAGTTCATTTAATTTAATCTTTCCATTCTTGGTATCAGGATTGTCTATTATATTATTATTGTTGGAAATGTTAATTATTTTTGAAACAGTATGATTAGTTGATTTTTGATCTATCAGTACATTTGTCGGTATATTTGAATCTATTAATAGAGAACTTTTTTTATTTCTTAATGATACTGATTGATTTACGTGATTAGATAACGGATTACATTCAATCAAATTGTTACTAGTACTTGTGGATGATGTATTATTATTATTATTACTAACTGATGCAATTAGATTATTTAAATCATTTACTTTCAACGTTTTATTATTTAGTTTAGTAATTTCACCATTATCATTATTATTATTATTATTATTATTATTATTATTATTATTGCTATTATCATTATCATTAAATTTAGATTTTGTTGTAATCGGATCATCATATTTATCATTCATGTCTATATTTAAATTATTTTGATCTAGCTTTATTGAGCTTTGAAAAGCTGGTTCTGATCTTTTGATATTATCATAACTGGAATGATCTGGATCCACGGTTGTAATGTTATTCGTTGTGCCTTTCTTCCTTAAGTTGATGGAAGGTAAATTTAAAGCAGTATTATTATCTGTATCTACGTCTGTTATTGGATTATTATTATTATTATTATTATTATTGTTATTTAACAACAGATTTGAGACTGGCGCCTCCACCGTTTCTGTCTCTACAATAAATTTTTGTTGATCTTCTGTATCTTCAGCAGGCATTAATATTATCAAAATCTATATGTAGTGAATCATATATGATATATGTAAGATTTGAAGACAATATAGAATTGAATAATTTTTTTGGTTTTTAGGTTCGGTTCTTAGCGATTTTGATAGAATATTTGCTTGTAATAGTATTAGGATAGTTCTTTGCGGTTCTCTGCCTGATTCGGAGCATCCCAGAATTCAATGCCCCAGTGAGTAAAACGTAAAACACTACACTACACGTTAACAGAAAACGAAAGAAAACAAGAACAGAATAAAGGACACCCGGCCAGAAGGGCTGCACTTAGGGCAGCACCCTTTTAGGGTTGAGTACCCGTCGCTGGTTTTCGTTCGTGGACACAAATACTCGCGGGTGGCGCACTTTTTTTTCCGTTTCGGACTCTCAACAAAAACACGTTTTGTTGTTGGGCGGCAATTACACCGTCTTTCACATGGACCAATCACAGCGCTCTGAATGCGTGCGGGACACAGGGAAAACGTGTTACATAAACGAATGGAAACAGCGGATCTGCTGCTTGTATAAATACCACACAGTTTACGCTACTTTGATACAACAGCTAGTTTGCAGTTATTTGGTTCTCTTCCCATTAAGTCTCCTTTTTTCAACAATTGAGATTATTCTGTCAATCAATTAGATCCCAGTACTCCTTCTAACCTCCCCTATTAATAAAAATTTAACAATTATGGCTCCACCAGTATACTCTGATATTTTCAAAGGTAGTAACGACCTTTTAAATAAGGATTTTTTCCACTCTACTCCGTTTGCTTTTGACATCAAGACTGTTGCTAACAACGGTGTTAACTTCAATATAAATGCTAAACAAAATGTTAGTGGTGGTCCATTAGCTACAAAGATTGAATCTAAATTTTTAGATAAGCCTAATGGTCTCACTTTAACTCAAGGTTGGGCAAACAATAATAATGTAAATACAAAAGTTGAAATTAAAGATTTAGCTCCAGGTTTAAAGACTGAAATTTTAACCAATTTAAATCCAAATGATTTTTTCAATGATAAAAAGAAAAATTTAAATTTAAATATAGATTATTTACAACCTTATTTCACAGCAAGAGGTAAATTCAACTTTTTAAATGGTCCTTCTACTTTCAATGGTGATTTAACTTTTGCTCGTGATGGTATTATTGCTGGTACCGAATTTAATTATAATATTAATGGTGGTTCAATTTCCAATTATGCTTTAGCTTTAGCCTATTCTAACATCGATTACTCCATTGGTTTACAAATTAATAATAAACAATTAACAACTTTATCATTTAATCAAATTTTAAATGACAAATTATCTATTGGTTCTAAAGCTACTTTGAATCCATCTTTAGATACTTCTAAAGTTAATTTAGAATTCGCTACTCAATACTTATTAGATAAAGAAAATCAATCCCAAGTCAAAGCTAAGATTAATGATGTTGGTAATTTAGCTGTTTCTTACAAGCAATTATTAAGACCAGGTATCACCTTAGGTTTAGGTACTTCTTTTGATGCTTTAAAACCAAATGAACCTGTTCACAAAATCGGTTGGTCTTTAACCTTTAACGCTTAAAAAATATATCTATATATTTGCATATATATGAACGTTTCATTTTTCATGTATAGCTCTTTTTGTTACTTTATAATGATTTACTTAGATATTCCCTTATTATTAGTTGACAATTAATAATTTAAAAATATGCAAAATTATTTCACCTATATATAAACATATAATCTATATAACCCCTAAGTATATATCTATTATATTAGTTTTGTTGAAAATATGTGCTACTTTCCCGATCTATATATGTATCTTGAGGAAAAAAAAAAAGTTGACAAAAAACCCTTAAAAATAAGAAAATTTGATAAACATTTGATAAATCTACTCAAAATCGAAAATATAAAAAACCTGGCAAAAAAAAGAAGGAATAAATTAAATATATCATGGCTTCACTAGATTCATCTCTTTCAAATGAATTTTCAACATCTTTTGAGTTGTTATCAAAGAATGATTCAAACATATATGAAAATAATGAGTGGTACAGTCAAGAAATTTTATCATTGTCGTCTTCACCCTCTCTACCGTCACAAGCAGACTTTATTTCAGAAAACAAACCCATAGATTCCAACATATCAAATGCTAGGATAGATACCAATATATTAGAAATTCTCCATGGATTAAAAGACATGGACCAAAAATTAACTACTCTAATTTCAATAGTTAACAAGATTTCAAATACTCTAGATAGGAATAATCTCTTGCAACTACAATTAAAACCAAAAAAGGAACCAAATTCATTTCATTTGAATATTTCCGAAGTTAAAACATTATTAGATACAAAGAGAAAGTTAGGATTATTGTTAAAAAATTTTAAAAGGGACACCAAAGATTGGTAAAAAAAAATAGAAAACATTAATACTTGTTCTTTTGCACAGTATACAAAATTCAAAAATAAAATCAGATATTTAATTTATGATTTTCTAATCATTTTTATTTTTATTACTAACGACCAATTTGTGCAAACGTTGGTAATATTGACTTTTTCATTTGTAATTGAGTTTTAAACATTGTGACAAATTCTAAATCCGCCTCATCTTTCAAACCTCCAGAAAATAAATTGTATTCTTGATAAACGCCAGCTATACTCCAACCTTGTAAAAATTTCCTTATTATGCCAACAATAACACCAACACGATGCTTCCCCTTATTGGAATGAATTAATATAGGATAATTTTTAATATTTAAAATCAATTTCAATGTATCATCAATTTTGTTTTGAATATTATCGTCTCTACATGAATCCATTGCTATATGAATAAATTCAATTTTTTCTTTCTGTAGAAAATCTGAATATTCATCGGATAAGACGTCTTTGTCACCGATATAAATGATTGTCTTCAAATTCAATTGGTCTTTGATGAAAGGAAAATTAATAGGTTGTGGATAACCAGATCGATAAAGTGAAACATCGGTAGATATTACTGGAGAGAAATTCAATGGTGGAATATAATGTTGAATCTTCCTATCTTTATTGGACATGTTAGTTTCACTCTCCATCTCGATCATACCTTTTTTTTTTATCAGCTAGCAATTAAACGATTCATGTAAATTTGTATTTCGTAAGTATTCCAAGAATCATTTTTGCTATATAGAATTCATTGAACTTTTTGGGTCATATTTCATTTTTCTGAATATTCGCATAAAAGAAACAAGAAAAAAACGGCCACCCGCGTTTGCCCTAAATCAATCCAGCTTTTGGAAGAAAAAAATAATGCGTACCCTAAAAAAACGTACATGCAAACCCTATAAAATATAAACTGGTTTATGAACAATTTAATGGTAAAAAGTCCCGCCATTTTTAACAATTGCTTGATTCGGCAAGGCATTTTTATGGAGTAAGGATCAATTATAATGGTAGTGTTACCATTATAATTAAAGGTTAATGGTAACAAATGGTAAAATAGGAGATCAAGAATTCTTTTAAGAAATGATTTAAATAGCACAGTTTTTTTTTAATTTTCTATTAACTGATGTTTTTCATCTTGTCACTACAAAAAAAATTCAAACATAACTAAAATAAATTAATATATAAAATAATATTTGGATTTAATCTATAATATTATACATCAAATTAGTAAACGTAATATTATTCAAATTTTTTTTTTCAAAATAAGAAGATACCTTAGGAATTAGAAAACCTACCATTTTTTTTTTAATAAAAAGACTACGCAACCATGCAAATAAATATGAATACAGTACTAATCGTCAGAGATTTACCAAAATTAGTTACGACTTCATCAGAAACTTTATCTGGTTCATCTACAATTAGCTCTATTATAACAGAAACTGCAGAAAATACGTCCAATTCTTATTCAACTTCTTCGGAAGCAACTCCGACCATTATACCGCCATCTCCCGATTTTAACCCTAATATTACGTACTCCACAGCCCCTGATGGAACAGTGTTTATTGCTGTTGGAGTTTGTGCCGGAGTCATTGTTATCGCATTATTTATATGGTGGGCCGTTACCTCTTATATTTCATCACGAAATTCCAGAATTGCATCTTCATACTCCGATAATTTGGAATATAATAAATTCAAACCAACTCATAAGCCTGGAACCTCTTTTTCAGATGATTTTTTCTCTGACGTTAATAGTCAGGACAGTGAAGAAGTAATCGATGAAAAATATATCTTTTCCAAAAAAAATTTAGAATTTGAAAACAACAAAAGTACTTCCAATGTGAAGTCAAAAATAGGATTGTTTGGACTAGGAAAAAATAATCGTAATGATAATAAGGAAACATGGTATATTAATGAGGATGAAGATGATTTAGATTCTATCGCAGACGAAAAAGTCACGAGCTTTGATCCAATTAAAGACAATATTCCATACAATAGCAGAAAATCATTATTTATTTCTCCAACTTTGGAAGTTTTACAATTAAAACAAAATCAAGGTGCTTCCAAGTTTTCCTCCCTAACCAATTCTACAACAAATTCTTGTTATTCCACAAAAAATCATTCTGAACAAAAATGCAAGATGGAAAGGCCAGAAAGAACAGCTTCTCCTGAAAGGCAACAAAGGAAGAGAGAAGACGTTAATTATCATAGAAGAAACAAATCGTCATTAAGTTTTAAAGACTCTGATCTATGTCAACCAGGAAGTGAAATAAACAAGGCTGAAAAATAAGGTGTCACCTGTATTTCCATACAAACCTTTAGGTAACATACAAGTTTGTGAGGAAACAAACAACTAGTTTTTTTAAGGTTTTGTAATTATAGTCACAAATATTTTTATCAACTTTTATCATAAATAAAAATAAATAAAAATAAATAAAAATAAATAAAAATAAATAAAAATATCAACAAAGTTTTTAACAGAATTTCTTTGAATTATTTTAGTTCTTTTTCTGCAAAATTGATGCGAAATTTGTGTCGTTTCATTTAACGCGGTGACAATAAGAAAACGCGTGTAACAAAAATTATACATTATTACGAAACGCAATAACATCTTGATTTTCATAAAAAACACACTTTCCAATTTTTAAATTTTTTTATTTTTAATAGTTACGCAGTTTTTAAAACTAAGAGTTTTTTATTTTTGACTCTAGTCAATAATATTAGGTGTTACATAATTACAATTAATATTTTTAAAGGTAATGACCAACTTTCCCCTTTGAAAAAGGTTTAAATTCGGCACTATATATATAAATTATGCATAATTAAAGAAACATTACACAATAAGAATATGTTTTCTTTCGTTTTAAAATTTATTCTTGATTATATTTACCTAAACCCTTATTTATAATATATATATATATATATATAATGTTGAAATCATTAGTTTTCTTGTAAACAAAATATATCAAATATCCAAGCACAATGCCAAGATATACTGTGTCTTGATCTTAATTAATTATATATTTTTGAATGAAAAAAAATGTTTTCTTTCCACATTATTTTGAGCATTTGATGATTATAATAAAATTTTGAAAACATGCGTTGCGTGGTGAGAAATCGGAAAGCAAAAGTGTACATAAGTTTCACTGAAACATGAATAAACGCAGAACTACTTGAAAACTAAATTATCCTCAATAATAATAAACATAATGTCAAGGGACTCGTCTTTGCCTCCATTGAAAGTTGAAGTTTTGGAAGACAACAGTCTTAGAGATGAACCAGAGCCTTTCACAGACCCTTCTACGTATAATCCAAATACACCAATTGCAATTGATTTTGGTACCTATGAGGTAAGAGCAGGATATACTACTGAAACATCACCGTCACATATATTTCCAACAAGGATAACGAGGTTTCGTGATAGAAAGATTAATAAAACGTTCACATTCGTTGGTAACGACACTTTGTTAGATCAAGCGGTTAATGCACAAGCCAAAACTCCTTTTGATGGAAGTTTAATAACGAATTGGGACTATTTAGAGGATATAATGCAATATACTTTTAATCATTTGGGAGTTGTCGGAGACAATGGTGTTAGAAGTCCACTAATCATCAATGAAAAACTTGGTTGTATACAATCTCAAAGGTCGAATTGGTATCAAACTCTTTTTGAAACGTTTGATATCGATAAAGTTAGTTTAGGTGTAGATAGTTTATTTTCATATTATGCAAACAATGAAAAAAACCAAGATGGAATTGTTATTAATTCTGGTAACGAGGATACCACTGTTGTTCCCGTAGTTAATGGTCAGCCTATATTAACTGAATCCAAAAGAATAAATTGGGGAGGAAGACAAAGCGTTGACTACCTTGGTAACCTCTTAACTTTAAAATATCCCTATTTTCCTACAAAATTATCTAACAATCAGTATCAAAGAATGTATCAAAGTTATTGTTATGTCTCTCCAAATTATGATGAGGATATAGTAAAATACCTAAGTTTAGAGGTTCTAGAAGATAGGAATGCTATTGTGGAAGCTCCATTTACGGAAGTATTGCAGCCACAAAAAACTGAAGAAGAATTAAGACTGCAAGCTTTAAAAAGAAAAGAAAGTGGCAAAAGATTACAAGAGCAAGCAAAGCAAAAAAGAATTGAGAGAGTTATTCACAAAACCGAAGAATTTGAATATTTTTCAAAGGTTAAAGAACAATTGGTTGATCAGCCAAAAAAGACAATTTTATCCATTCTTCAAAATGCAGGTTTTGACGACGAAAAGGATTTCAAAAAATATATGTATAATTTGGAAAGATCACTAAAAAGAGCACACGATGCTGAAATGGAAAACTTTGACAACCAGGAAAATTTAGAAGACGATGAAGAAGCCAAATTTGATTTAGTGGACGTGCCAGATGAAAAGCTAACAGAGGAACAAATAAAGGAGAAAAGAAAACAAAAGTTTTTGAAAGCAAGTTATGATGCAAGACAGAAAGCAAAGGAAGAGAAACAACGACTTGCAAGAGAAGCTGAAGAAGCCCGTAAAAAGGAAGAAGAGTGGCGTAAAACAGATTTAATCGGATGGACCAAAAGCAAACGAGTGAAACTAAATGAATTAATTAAGAAAAGAAAAGATAAAATCAAAATGAAAGAAGAGTTAAAGGATCGTAAATCTCAGATCTCCCAAAATAGGATGAAGAATCTGGCAACGTTGGCAGAAGATGGACCACGTTCGGGTTCAAAAAGAAACAGACATCAGGCGACCATTGATAATGATCCAAATGATACATTCGGTACCAATGATGACGACTGGGCTGTTTATAACGATGTAACACAGAACCCAGAGGCATTGGATGAGTTAATTGAGGAAGATTATAAATTAATCGTGGAACTCGAAGGATTGTTATTAGAACATGATCCAAATTTTACTGAAGAGGATACCTTGGACGCACAATATGACTGGAGAAATTCAATTCTCCATTTATTTTTGAGGGGGCCAAGACCGCATGACAGTGAAGACATACACCAGCAACATCAGATGCATTTGAATGTTGAAAGGATTCGGGTTCCAGAAGTATTGTTTGAGCCAAATATGGGTGGTCAAGACCAAGCCGGTATAGCTGAATTGTGCCAATCTATACTCTTGAAGAAATTCGATTCAACACCTAGTGCTCTAAGCAATATCTCTCAAAATATGGCAAAAAATGTTTGGTTAACTGGTGGTAATTCCAAGATCCCAGGCTTGAGAGAAAGAGTTGTGAAGGAGTTTACAGAGTTTTTACCTGCAGGTACCCCAATTTCCATCAAACAGAGTACAAATCCTTCCTTAGATGCTTGGAAAGGAATGGCTAAACTAGCAAATAATATAGAGGACTATAAAAATACTATTATTAGCAAAAAAGATTACGAAGAATATGGTGTGGATTATATCAAGGAACACAAACTTGGAAATTCAAGTTATTTTGATTAATTTTGATTAATTGTATATAATATTCATGTTTAATATAGATTATCATGATATTTCATTTTGTTATTAAATATTAATACGAAATATATAGGTGTGTATATGTGTAATGTACAGAGATTTTTTTTTTTTTTGGTTCACTTATCAATCAGCAATTATTTACTTTCCGGTTTTGATGCTTTTGGGTTAACACCTTTCTTTAATAAATTGACCTTTTTGGATTTTTTAATATACTTTTCATCTTCTTCGTCATCGAATTTAGCAAAATCTTCGTGAATAATACCTTCTTCTGCAGCTTCGGCTCTAGCTTGAGCCTCTTTTTCGTATGCACTAGATTGGTTATCGTCATGTGGGGATGGACCAATCTTTTGAAATTTGGCAACATAAAAACCATCAACATTGTAGGTATGTGGATAATATCTTCTGGTTAGCTTCAAACTTTGATGAAATTTCTTACCTCTAAAGCTTGAAAACCCTTCTTTACCGATGGCTAAACCAGTTTCAACTAACTTGACATTAGGTCTCTTTCTCAAAGCATAATCAACAACGGCTTCATCTTCTTCAACAGCAACAGAACAAGTGGAATAGACAATAATACCACCATGTTTAGAATTACAATCAACAGAATCAATGGCAGAAAGTAATAATTGTTTTTGTAAGTGTGGGATTTGAATAAAATCCTTTTCTGTACGAGATACCTTAACGGATTGATCTTTACCAATAACACCAGTACCAGAACATGGAGCATCTAATAAAATTCTATCAAAACCACCAATAACTTTTGGAAATTCACGAGCATCATAGTTACAGACAATAGTGTTGGTACAACCTAAACGATGAATATTTGCAATTAATGACTTTGTTCTATTTTTGTTGGCATCATTAGCAAAAACACAACCAGTATTTTTCATTAATGCAGAAATATAAGTAGTTTTACCACCTGGAGCAGCAGCCATATCTAAAATACGTTCATTTTCATGAGGATCTAAAGCAATAACAGGTAAAAATGAGGAAGCTGCTTGTAAAATGTATTGACCTGCTAAGTATTCTGGAGTAGCACCAATTGGGACTTGTGAATCAAAAATTTGTAAACCAACTTTAGTCCAGTTACCAATTGGTTGTAAATTAACACCTCTATTTACCAAAGCTTGAGCCAAATCTCTTCTTCTAGTTTTTAAAGTATTTGTTCTAATTGTAATTGGTCTAGCAACTTCATTTGCTTCAAAAAATTCTAAAGCTTCAGCTGGTGAAAATAGATTAAATAATTTTTCTGCTAAAAAAGGAGAGTATCCAAAATATTCGCAAATATCCTTTAACAATCTATCGACGTACTCAGTTCTTGATCTACCTTCAGCTGATAAATTTTTAAAATCTTCTAGAACCTTAACAATTTCAATAATTCTGGTTCTAACAGCAGTTAAATTTGGTGGACCTTGGGCCATAATTTCTTCTTCTTCCTTGGATGGCAAGACATCGGCCCTTGGTTGAATTAATTCGGCTTCGACTAATTCTTTTTCTGCTTCTTCTGCTTCAATGGCTTCTTCTTCGTCCAATTTCTTTGATAAAGATTCCATATTTGCGGCATTTAATTCTTCTAATTCATCTTCACCAAAATCTTCGTCATCGGAAAACATCGATTTAACTTGAACATTGTCTTCATCGTCATCATTTTCATATTCTTGTTCCATATCGAATTCATCCTTTAAATCTTCATCCAGTTCCTCTTCAACATCATCTTCTTCATCAAATAAAGATTTTTTGGCTTTTGAAAGTTCTTCAAGATCGACTTCAGGTAGATTTTCCTCTTCCTTTGATTCTTCATCAATTTCAGATTTTTTGTGATGTTTTTTGCGATGTTCCTTTGGCTTTGGTTCAGAAAAGTTGGATTTCTTTGATTTTTTAGCCATCTTTTTGTCATCATTACTATCGCTAGTTCTTTTAGTTCTTTCTAATTGTCTCTTGACCTTCTTTTCTTGTTTAGCTTGGAATTCATCTAAGGTTGGCGGAGCACCTTGTTTGTTTTTATGACGTCTACTACCCATATTGTAACTTTGTGTGTATATTAGTCTTTTAATTATATTCAAATAGCAAAAAAAAACTCTTTAGATGATAATAAAATAATTATTATTCAAGTTTTGATAATACTATGTATCCTGAAGTGTGCTTATTTTCTGTACAGGAAGAAAACGGAAAATCGATGAGATGAAAAATTTTCAATCGCTTGACACGATTTCTCACTTTGTTTGTTTTTTTTTAGCATCTCATCGACTTTTTTAATGTGAAAATCGATTTATAAGATGTATGAATTTTAGGTTTCACAAGTGAAAAAGGAGTCTGTGGCGAGCCTGAAGTACTTTATACTATGGATTCATTAACTCATATCACTTTTAACCAGTACGTGATTTTAACTTTGCCATCAGAAAAGTGTAAAATCGTCCAACTAAGGCCCGATAACTCAATTTCTTTAGGGAAATTTGGTGCATTTAATGTTAATGATATAGTTGGTTATCCACTTGGTACAAAATTCGAAATTCTTTACGATGATGAAATATTATCCACCCCTCAAAACCCGCCCAATAATAATGAAGAAGGTGGGAAAAAAAAATCTAACACAAATAATAAGATAACTGTTGGTAAAGTGAAAGTTATTGAAGAAAATGAGTATTTAAAGGATGCCGAAGGTTTAAATAATGTGGGTAACAGTGAAACTAATAGGGAATTGATTAATTTTGGTAATGAAATTCAAAAGCTTACCACGGAAGAAATCGAAGAATTAAAGAAACAATCCATAACAAGTGATGAAATTATTTCTAAAATTATTGAATCTCATGGTAGTTTCGAGAAAAAAACTGTATTTTCACAAGAAAAATATTTAAAGAGAAAGAAACAAAAATTTGATAAACAATTTACAGTTAATTATTTGAGTAGTGCATTCCTGCTTCAATATTTGGTTGATAAAAATGATATTCAAAGAATTTTGGATATGTCAGAAGAATCTATATCGATGTTACTAAATTTAGCTAACATCAGATCCAATGGTACTTATCTTTGTTTAGATGAAACTGGTGGTTTATTAGTCTATTTTCTATTAGAGAGAATGTTTGGTGGAGATAATAACACAAATGCAAAAGGTAAAATTGTTGTTGTGCATGAAAATGAACATGCAAATTTAGATTTACTCAAATTTTCTAATTATTCGGAAGAATTTATTAAGGAACACATAATTACTATATCTCTTCTAGACTATTTTGAACCTGCATCATTAGAAGAAATCGAACAAGGTTTTATACCATTGAAAAAGGATGATGTATTTGAATTAAAAGGTGCTAAGAAGAACACATATTATAGAAAATTAAAATGGTATAAATCACAATTACAACTTAGAGATGTCGCTACCAAGTTCATTTATGACGGGCTTGTTGTTGCATCAACATTACATTTACCGAGTTTAATACCGAAACTAGGGGAAAGAGTTCACGGTTCTAGACCTATTGTATGTTACAGTCAATTTAAGGAAACATTATTAGAATTAACACATGTATTATATGAAGATTTAAGATTTTTAGCCCCATCAATCTTGGAAACTAGATGTAGACCTTATCAATCGATAAGAGGTAGGCTTCATCCTTTAATGACTATGAGAGGTGGTGGCGGTTATTTGATGTGGTGTCATAAAGTTATTCCTGCAACTATGCCTGCTATAACTGACGAGGTCAAAGAAGAAGGAATCGTTGATGGGAAAAATCAAGAAAATAATTAAACATTTATGAAATAATTGACTATATGTGAATATGAATATATATGTATATAAATTAGCTAATTGCATGTATAATATTATTTGTAAGAATTTTCATTATTACAATAAGCTACTTACAAGCATTTTATATACTTTGGATACAGATGATCATAAAATCAAAATAAGAGATTCCAAAAGAATTACTTTCATGGAGGATCAACAAAGTGAAGCTCATATAACTTGTTGACCAAAATTTTTAAAAATTTCATTATAGTTAATGTCGGTATGACTAGATTTAAACCCAAAAATACATCTTGGTTTTTTATTTGAATCAAATTTAATTCCAATTTTCCATTTTTTTGATAATTTTTCATTATTTTTCAAATTTTCTTTAACAAAATTAAATTGTTTAATGTCACCAATTTCATAAACAAACGATTCGATTAGATCATTTTTAACCCAAAAATTTGTCAAATTATCATAAAACTCTAGATCACCAACTAAGGCTAATCTTGGTTCATAAGATCTAACACAAGATCGTACATCTTTAACGAATTCTGGCGCAGGAATGTATGGTGGATTGCAAGTTAAAATGTTTATCTTTTTTGACACATTTAACTTGTTATAAATATCATTTTTATCAAGAACATTTATATTTAATATATCGAAATTTTTATTTGTATTAGAAAAGGACGTAAGGAAATTTTTTCGAAAATTATGTTTTGTAAGACTGATGGCATATGGTGAATAATCAACAGCTGTGCAAGTTATCTTGTTTGGAAAATGAAATAAATCATTAAACAATAACAGAGAAATACAACCAGTCCCTGTACAAAGATCCAAAAGATTGAGATCTGCATTACTGCTAAAACGTTCCATATATATAGATATTGCTTTTGAAAGCTCGCTGGACCATTCTTCTGTTTCCCATCGAGGTATCAAAACATGTTTCTTGCAAGCAATGTTCAACGACCCGAATGGCTGTGAACGTAGGATATACTGTAGAGGAACATGTCTGGCTCGAAGAGCACATGCCTTTGAAATAGAAAAGTTTCTGGGAAGCTCATTCGTCAACCAATTAAGCTCTTGGCGAGCTACCCTTATGGATCTACATTCCGGCAGCAACAGAGGCAATAGACGATCGACTGTAGCAGCCTTCTTGAATAATGGAGGGCTCAATCTGGGAGACATTTCACAGTGTGCAATGGTTGATCTGCTCACAACGATTGTAAACGTCAAAGGATTCTCACTTTAAAAACCGTGCTATTTTGTGTCACTTTAGACGACTGAAATTCTGGAAAAAAAATTTTTTTTTTTTCATTGCTTCTTTGATCTTCCATGAAATTCTTTCTCTGCCAAATTTGTATCGCATCGCAATAATTGATTTAAAAGCAACAGTGGCGTCGAAACATGAATCTTCAAAGTTTCACTTTTGTAAGGTTTAATCATCCCTAAAGCATATTTGAATAGACTCTTTTTTAAGATTAGTATTTAAAAAGAAGTTAAGTGTTATAATAACGTTTTTTTCTCTTTTACAATTTGCAAATTTATATAAAAAAATTTAAAAAAATTTTTTGATTCAAGAATATTTAATATATTAATAAACATAATAAAATGGTTAAAGAAACAAAATTTTACGATATCTTAGGTGTCTCAGTTACTGCTTCAGCTACAGAAATTAAAAAAGCTTATAGAAAGACCGCTTTAAAATATCATCCAGATAAGAATCCATCTGAAGAAGCCGCTGAAAAATTTAAAGAAGCTTCTGCTGCTTATGAAATTCTTTCAGATGAAGAAAAAAGAACTGTCTATGATCAATATGGTCAAGATGGTTTAAGTGGTAATGGTGCTGGTGCAGGTGGTTTTGGTGGTTTCGGTGGTTTCGGTGATGATATCTTCTCACAATTCTTTGGTGGTGCTGGTGGTTCATCAAGACCAAGGGGTCCACAAAGAGGTAAAGATATTAGACATGAAATTAGTGTCACTTTAGAAGAATTATATAAAGGTAAAACTTCTAAATTGGCTTTAAATAAACAAATTTTATGTAAAAGTTGTGAAGGTAGGGGTGGTAAGAAAGATGCTGTTAAGACTTGTTCTACCTGTCACGGTCAAGGTATTAAATTTGTCACTAGACAAATGGGTCCAATGATTCAAAGATTTCAAACTGAGTGTGATCAATGTCAAGGTACTGGTTCAATTATTGATCCAAAAGGCCGTTGTAAAGATTGTAATGGTAAAAAAATTGCTAACGAAAGAAAAATTTTACAAGTTCATATTGAACCTGGTATGAAAAATGGTCAAAAAGTCGTTTTCCAAGGTGAAGCTGATCAAGCTCCAGATATTATTCCAGGTGATGTTGTCTTCGTTATAAATGAAAAGGTTCATAAAGATTTCAAGAGACAAGGTGATGATTTAATATTTAATGCCGAAATCGATTTATTAACCGCTTTAGCTGGTGGTGAATTTGCTGTCAAACATGTTTCTGGTGATTGGTTAAAGATCGCCATCGTTCCAGGTGAAATTATTTCTCCAAACTCTTGTAAAGTTATCAGCGGTAAAGGTATGCCAATTTCCAAATACGGTGGTTACGGTAATTTAATTGTTAATTTTGCAGTTAAGTTTCCTGAAAATCATTTTACTTCTGAAGAAAACTTGAAGAAATTAGAAGATATTTTACCAGCAAGAAATCCATTACCAACCATTCCAAATGATGCTATTATTGATGATTGTGTTTTGGCTGACTATGATCCATCAGCACATAGTAATACTGGTCGTGGTGGTAGAGGTCAAAATTATGATTCAGATGATGAACATGAACAACATGGTGAAGGTGTTCAATGTGCATCACAATAGATAATGTGACCGATAATTTTAAACCATTTTACATTAAAGTATTTATTCAAGCATTCAAACATTATTCTACACATTCATTTTTTAATAAAGGGAACAAACAGGACGTAATTCTTTTGTTACAATTTAGCGTTTACAAAAAAAAAAGAAAGAGAAAAAAATGAAGCTCCCAACATCAACAACTATTAATTTGAACCTTTTTCATACAAGCAAACATATTATATATTTGTTCATTACTCTGTATACTTATAATTTACTTCAAAAATAAACAACAAATTAAATAACTACGGAGTGTCTTAATAGAAACTCGGTTTTTGTTCGAAATTATATCCATTTCCAAAAATTATATATATATATTTTGTTTTTCGCATTAAAGTGATATATCTTGGGTTAAATACCCAATATTGTTTTTTGTTTTGTATCAAAGAGCAAGTAGATATTTAAATAGATAAAAAAATAAGTTATTAATCTTTTGTGAAAATACTTTTAAATGTGTAAAATAATATATAATAAATAAATAATGCCATGCGATGAAAAATCAATGAAATAAATAAATCTATAAGTTATGCAAATTGAAAAGGGTCATTAAAAAAATTTTGATAAATTGCTATACCATACTTTCTGAACTTTTATTATCAGACATATGTTCTTCTTTTTCCATCTTTTGTTCCTCTTTTAATTTCTTTTTAAGTTCTGCTTTCAACGCTCTATCAGCTCTCCATTTCATACCATATTTCATTGGTACGAAGGTTAATGTGTTAGCCAAAAGCAACAAACCGCATAAGAAACTAAATGTACCACCAACTGTCATTGCTTGTTTCATATCGGCAAAACAACCCATAAAGATTGAACTTAATGAACATCTAACGAAATTAAAACAACTACTTGCTGTAGAAGATTTGCCTGGATATAAATCAACTAATAAGGTGGTCATTGTAGATAATGTACTCATTGCACAATAGGAACTAACAAATGAGGTGATTAGAATGGATGGAATTTTCCAACCTTGATGAACACTCCAACCAAATAATAAAAATGAAACAACAGCAATAAAATTTTGGGGTAATACACATGATAAACGAACTTTAAATGTATCGAATTCAGAATCCTTTGGAATTACACCATTGGCAATATTTTCTCTAAATTTTTTTATTTGTCTCTTATAAAAGATATCAATAATTTTACCAGTGCAAAGAGAACCACATAAACCTCCCATACCTGCAGGTATATAACAAACACCGATAATAGTTAAACGATAATTGTAGGGAGCTTTACTTAGTTCACTAGCAATAGATGAAAGCATCACAGTCCACATAGCAAATTGTAAACCTGCTGGAAATAATGCTAAAAAAATTTCAGGTAAAGCAGTAATTTTAAATGCTCCCATAAGATCTACTTTTGGTTTACTTGGATCTAAAGTTTCATGATCTGGGTTACTATATTTTAATTGTTTTTTAATTTTAGGTAACAATGTTATTGGAGAAAAATTTAAAACATTTTTTGGTTTAATGGAAAGATTACCTACAATGGTTCTTTTTGTCTCTGGAAGGAGAAAAAATGCAATGAAGAAACAAATTCCACAACCAATGGCTAAAAACCAAAAAATTGCTCTCCAATCCCATCTAGCAGCAATAACTGCACCTAATAATGGACCAATACCTTGACCAATTAACACAAGTCCAGAAGTTGCACCGACAAATGTACCTCTTTCATATTTTAAAGCATAATCACCTACAACACCTGAATTGATAGCAATAATTGGAGAAATACCAATACTTTGAATACATCTTAAGAAACAAATAATACCATAAGATGGGGCTTTTGCTAAACCAATTGAAGCTACTACATAAATTAACATACCACCCAAAATTACTGGTCTACGGCCATATACATCAGCTAAACCACCTGAAAAAGTTGGAGCAATACCTTGAAACAATAAATAAACAACAACGGTAACGTTAACTTTATCTTCGTTCAAATTAAATTGTTTTTCTAATTGTCTTAAAGCGGGATAATAAATTGGAGATCCTAAAGAAGACCAAAATCCACACATTGTTAATAAAGCAACCATTATCCATTTTTGTGTATAAGTTAATAATGTATATGGAACTTCAGGATCTTGTTCTTCAAAGGCCTCTTCTTTTTCTTCTTGTGTTGTGAGTTCAGAATCTGTATCACTTAAAATTTCTCTTGTCGTTGTACGTGAAACTGTTCCATGTAAATTGGTGGAAGTTTTTTTATCTTTAAGATTGGCTTGATTTTCTTTTACAGTGTATTCTTTTGTAACATCTTGAAAAGAGGCTGAATCTTCGTTGTCAGTATAAAGACTATTTTCTTCTGACATGTTAAAAATGTAAATATTTTATATTTTAATTTTTTCTTTAGTTAACTAATTATAGGAATACTTAATTGTTGTTATTAGTTGATTTGTTTTGAAAAGTAATAGATTTCATAATAATATCTGAACCATTTGTTAAGGTAATCGTAAGGAATCCTTCTACTTATATAAAAAAAAACATATAATAATAAATAGCCTTGATTGTACTATTGTCTAGGATAAGATTATTTGTCACATTAGATAAAATAAAAAAAAATAAATAAAAAGCCGAAAAAGCAATGTTTTGTGCAGAACTTTAAAAATTCTTTCCTGCTTTTCTCAATAATGATCCGTGTTTTTCCGATGAAGTCGGAGATCCCTGCAAGGTTTTCTTAGGGGCATCGCAAAAAATCCAGGGGTCCGATCGGAATTACTCGTTATAATTTGAGAATCAATTGTGTCATATGTCGGTAATAAACACAGACTAAACGGAAAAGATAATAACAGTTTACCCTAACATAAATGCATATGATTATCTCGAACATATGAGAAATCAAATATTTTATTTCGACTACGAAAAAATTTGAAAGCTTGTAGAGCAATCGCTTTCAAAGATTTACATAGGCGTTACGGAAATATCAGTATGGCGCTTGTTTCTGGATCACTTGAAGCTGGCTGCGGAACACCAAGTAAAAAATTTCAGCTAACAAGATTAACCTATCGTTTCCTATCTATTGGCCTTGATGGCTTCCGATTATAAGACATTGCCAGATAAACCTTTTTTTATTGTATATTATGAACATTTTAGGCTTTATCCTTTACTGTAGTTTAAAATGTTTTCCGAAAGTTCGGAAGTGTTTCTACGATAAGCAAAAGAAAAATGTTGTGCGGCTTTGCAGTGCGTTGAGAAAAGAAAGATCGGAAGGAATCGGTGAAAATCATAAAAATAGTTGTTTTTTTGTACGGGCTATTCTGGGCAGTGGGGTTTTTTTCCGATGCGTCGGTACTTTTTCTTTTTGCCAAGTATAATATAACATTACTTTTCACTCTGCCGACAATATAAATTTTTGGCATTTTACTTGTATTTTCATTTTTACTCATTTAAGAGAGAAACCTTTATTTAGCAATTTTTGAATCAAGTTTTGAAGTTTGAGACGGAATTGAAAATTATTTATAAAAAAAATTCTCTTTTAATGATTGATCAGGGTTTGCAATAAGACTAAGTTAATTGATGAACCTTACAGTTTGTAGCAATTTTCAAATGAGAATGATAAATTTAAATTCGTAAATGATTTTTATTGTAGCATTTAATTATCTTGATATGTCTGAATAAAGCTTTCTTTGAGTTTCTTAAGTTTGATAAAATAAAGCAATAAAATTAATTTATGTTTGTCTATTATTTTTCAGGCAAAATTTTATATTATAAGTTTGTTTTTTTTGCAAAATATTAGCTACCAAAACATAAAAAAAAAGACAATATTTATAAACAAACAAGAAAAAATTTAAAAAGAAAACTTGATACTAATTAATTAAGAATAATTTTGAAATCATTTTTAATTACAAAGAAGTGCATTAACCATAGGTAATACGAGTATATATTTATACTAAATTACCCATGATATTTTTTTTTTATATCTTACCTTTGCTTTACGAAATGTTGTACATTTTAAACTAATACTGTGAATTACAAATTGATCCTAATCTTCTCAAGTATCGATTTTACTTATAAATTAATTTCACAGAACAACTAAATTCACTGCAAGAAATACATTTACAGTAAAATTAATCATGATTTGAATATAATTTGAAAAAAAACATACAAAAAGTTTGGAAAGACGTAGCAGATGGCTCAAATTTAATTTAAGCATTAATAACTTTTCAATCTTCATGAAATTCACATATTGAGAGTATAATCACGCCAAGTAATTAGTTGTACGTTGATTAATTAATTCCACACAGTAAAGATCCACTAATTATAAAAAAAGGGTGCAATCTTTCTCATTTTCTATAGTAGTGTCTAAATCCAATGTTATAACCTAACTACTGTATTAATTTTGTCAATTCTAAAACTACTCACCAAGAAAAATAATAATCACTAGAAGTTTTTATTTAACAAAAAGTATCTCAGTTTATAACCAATACCTCTTGTAATATCAGTGATCGTGGTATCAATTAAAAACTTAACAGTTCTTAAATTAGCTACGTGTTTTCTGTCGCCATTATGAACGGAAATCTTAACTAACGTGTGACCAACTTTGTAGAAAGTAACGTCGATATGTTTCAAGTTTTTAGTTGGACTACCTTTTGGACTGGAAACTTTAACAATCCTTAATTTGATGATAACAAAAACAAAATTTGGAATATGAACATACTGTTTGGGCATTTTCCATGGCCCATTATTCTTTTTTTTGAGTCCAAGTTTTATTGATTTAACAAATTTGGAGAAAAATTGAAAATATAATGGTCGGGTAAATATTTTTGTAATTTTTCAAATTTTCACAGAAAAATTATTCAAAAATATCGATGAGATGAAAAGTAGCAACCTCTTAAATAGTAGATAATTCAAAAGAAAATAACTCAAGATCTACATTCAGATTTAGTTGACTAGTTAATATAAAATATTAAAATGTCTTCATTTGCAAACTCTTCTGAGTTACACGCAACTGCAGCTGTTAATAGCATATTATCCAAAGTTTTACCAGGTATGACAAAAATGAAACCAAATTCTCAAACAAAAACTATAAATAAAAAAAAAGGTTCAAGAGCACAATTAATTGATCATAATTTAAAGAAACGTGTGGAACTACAGCAAAGGAATACATTGAAAATCAAGAAAAAAGAAAAAAAAATTCAAAAGAATAAATTAAAGCAACGTAAGAATGAATTCCAAGAAATTGAAAAACTAGCCAAATTGAACGTATTAAAAACGCATAAGGACAATAATAATTTGACTTCAAACGAAAGGGAATATTTAGATAAGTTAACCAAAAAAAATATTAGAAATGTTAAATCTTGGGATTTAGATGATGATGATAAAGAAGAATCATTAGAGTTACAGGAATTTATACTGAGCAATTTAGAGACCTCAAAGGCTTCTAAAAGAAGTAAAGACAGAAGATCTAAAATTAAGCAATTTAAAGAGCAAATTAAGGAAGCTGTTAGTGATCATAGATACGCTGGCTTAACCCCAGGTTTGGCCCCAGTTGGCTTAAGTGATGAAGAAGAATCATCATCCGAAGAGGAAGATGATGGATACTAAAACATTTAACGTAGATATTTAAATTTTTATTATGTAGAACCTGTATATTATTACTTAGTTTAGTTTTTTCTCGAACATCTAATAGAATCGTTTAGAAGGCTCCTTTGATTTATTCAAAAGGCACCTGACCAAGCTCAAAGTATGCTTGTCTTGTATTGATGCATTGTCTACGTACAATTCTCTTATTGTCAGATAGAGTTAACAGCAAACCATTAATCACATCTGTCTTGAAAGGCATACAATAGTTCAAAGGAACAGTTACAGTTAATAATTCTAATAACTGAAGTGATAACAATCTTACGGTAACGTTATTATATTTTTTTTCAGGAATAACAAGTTTTAATAAAGTTGAAACTAGGGTATCAATATTTTCGGTAATAAGAACACCAAATTTATTACAAGTATCTTTTAAGGTTTCTAATGCAGAAACACGAACTTCAGCATTTGGCATTTCTAATGCCTGTAATAACATAGGTAATAAATCGTTCATGAATTGCTCAACCAATTTACTTGGTGTATGTTTCAAAATCAAAGATAGAGCGGTTAAATAGTTACATTTTACTTCTAAAGATATAGTTTCTTCCTTATAGGAACCAACTAGCTCTCTAAAAACATCATTAAAAAACTTTTGTTTGTACAAAATTTTCACATTGTTACACCAAGGGATACCCTTATATCTTCCCATAGAATTGATGTCAAGCACAAATATTTCAAATAATTTAGCCACAAAGGAGCCAATTTTTGCATCGTTCAATAATGATAAAAACTTTGGAAGAATTATTTCTTGTATAAAGTTTGAGTTTTTCATGACCAAACCTTTCCCAATCCATGTTACAATTTCTAAATTAATTTTAGATAATACATCCCAATCAACATATTTTCCAAAAAAAGAAACCGCCTCTTCATTGCCAATCCATTTATTAAATAAGCACATCAATAATTCTAAATAACCTATCTTTTCATAACTATTTATATCTTGGTTGTCCCTTAAAAGATTAACAGTTTTGTCAAGTACAGTTAAACTTTCATCAAACGGACATTCTTTATCAATAGCACATAAAATTTTTGTATACGGTAATATTAAACGATTTGATTTATTTAAAACATTCAAATCTTCCAAAAATATTTTATTGTATTTAATTAGTAACTTTCTATGATCATGTCTTTGATACTTGATAGTTGAAAAGTAAAAAATATTTGATAAAATAGATAGATTGTGATTATCACGTAAAATTGCATTAGAACTATTGTTACTTTTTAGAATATCTAAAAGTTTGTCCTCAATTGAATCATATATATCTGTTGCATCCTTTTCACTAATTGATATCAAATTGTTTTCAAAAAGGGAATATATTGTGGAAAGTAGAAGAAAACAATATTCAGTGGTTCCTTCAGTAGGTTGAAAATATATAGAAATTAGTTTATTGACAAGTGCAATAATACTTTCTTTTATTAATACATGCCTTGAAGTGGTAAAATCTAGTATAATTTTCAAGATAATCTCAATTGAAACAATTTCATCATCCTTGTTAAGAGTTATAACATCATAAAAATTCTCAGGTAAAAGATGTAAGGTTTGTTTCAAACATACTTCGAATACCACATTTTCGTAAGATCCACTAATCACTTTTAAGCCTTCTAAACATGCACAATAAATATGTTTGTTTCTATCGGTTAAAATTGTTTCAGTTATGTATTGAATAATTAGTGCTATTTCTTCATTATTTAAATAACCATTCATTTTAATCAATTTGGTAAATTGAATTATTGATAAAGTTCTAATTGTGACTTCATTCTTGGAATTTCCAGTTAGTGCCATACCTAAAATCATTAAAATATCATCTTTAAAATTTTTCAAATGGTTAGATTCAAGAAATTTGTCCTTTGTTTCTTCCTTTTCGCCTACATCATCAAATATTCTAATATACGAATCTAAGAAAAATGATAAATTCATTAATGTTAATTTTAATTTTAAAATTTCAGTGGTACTTATTAAGAATAATGGTAGTACATCATCGACAATTTTGTTAAATGAAAATAAATTTGAACTTGCAATAGATGCTAAAATTGCACAACTTTGTTTTAAATTTTTTTCGAAAGTAAAATTAGATTCGAGTTCTTCAATAATATGAGTTATGAATTTCTCACAAGCAGACTCATCTAATTGAAATAATTGTAATGTCAAACATTTTAAAATATCTAATGCTATAGTATAATTACTTTTATATTCAATGGCGTTATGAGGTTCATTATTATTAGTTGAAGGAGATAATGGATTCAAAAAATTTATTTCACTACCTTCATTGTTATGCATGATTTCAAGTTTCAAAGCATTCCAAAGTTGTGGCCAAACAGGAAGACATGATTTACCACCGAATTTATTAATACATGCTCTTAAAGTTAATAAAGTATCGTTTTTCACATTTGGAGATGAAGCAGATAATTTATCAATCAAACTACTGAATGCATCAGTGGAATAAATATTAGAAGCCGAAATGGATGATCTTAATGCTAACTTTAAATCTTGATTAGTTATCTTATATGGATCATCTTTTGGTGGTTTAAACGTAATTGGGAAATATGAAAATAAAATATCAAAAAGTGGTTGTCTATAATTAATTGCATTAGAAAGTTTTTTACTAATTATTGAATTTAATTTAAAGGATGAAATTAAATTTTTTGGATCTTTTTCACCTGAGGCGACGTTGATATACATTTTTATAAGTAGTTCACTAAGATTTGAATCATCAATTATCTTATTTTCCCATCTAGTATAAATATTCTCAATGATTTCAAATGCAAAATATCTAATTGGCGCAATATTTTTACTTGGATTATAATTGGTCTCTAAAAATTTCATAAATTTAATTGTTTCATCTAATGAAATATATTTCATTTTCATTAATGAACTAAAACCTTGTAAAATTTCTTTAATTAAAGCTGAATCATCAATTTTTGAGAAATAAAAATTAAAAATTACATTGACATCATTTTTCAATAATTGCGAAGGTTCTAACTTTGTTAATATTAAAGAAAGACATGATAATGCTTTTTTCCTTTCAATTTCATCTTCAGAAACAAATTTGTCCTTTAGAATTAAGATAATATCTAGAAGTTTAATCTTTTTATTGGAAATAAGTTCAGCCAATTTACTGGCAATTTCCGTAGTCTTTGAATCATTAATGTCTATATTTGCGATAAACGAAACAATTAAAGCGTTTATAGATGAGTCATTGGTTTTCTGGGCCAATGACATGTTGGTAATCGTCTATAGTAATGATACAGTTGTGCAAGTATCTTTGGTGTCTTGCTGGATAATCTTTTATAATGACAATAAGCCAACTGAAAATTTCCAAATATGCACATATATAGAATTAGTAAGATTTCATCACGAGAAAAAACGATTGACACCCCAAGTTTGCCCTAACGTGCCCTAAACATAAATCAAAGCCCTAACTCTGTTGCCAAAATAACGCAAACCCTTTTTAGGGCAGCTCTTGGATAATCAATGAGCTGCCCGCACAGAAACCGCCGCACAATGCTGTAACCACAACAAATGTCTCTAACGTAAACAATCTTTACAGAGCAGAAAAAAATGAGTTGTAAAACAAAACAAAGCAAATCAAATCAAAACAAACTACAACAAATTTAACTGTATCACCAGAAATAATAATATTTTGGTGTAAAAATTTGGAAATTCAAACAAAATCATAAAATTACGAATTTTTGCATATTTTTACGTTTTTAGTTCATATTACCATCCTTTTTTTTTTGAGTTAATTGTAACACAATATATTTGCTTATTGTTATTTGTTAATATTACTTACCACAGCGCTAGTGGTAGTTTGAAGAAAAATTAACTTCAATAAATCGGGTGTTATTTTAAAACAATTTTTTACTTTTTTTTTTTACCATTTTCCTTATTACTTTGACGTAATAGTTCACATTCTATAGTAATGTCAAATTATCATTATAGCTACAATAATAAATACACTCAACAGGAACACCAAAGCCTTATTAATACTGTTATCTCATTACTAGTAGTTCCTGATGATTTAACTACTGTATCAAAAGATTATTCAAATCAAAGAAATCAAGCTACTGAAGTACAAGCGTATGCAAAGATTTCAGGTCGCGATTGGACTTATTACGTTAAAAATCTAGAAATTTCAATAGGAAGAAATACAGAAAATCTTTTAGCAAATGATGATGCTAATAAAGTCGATATTGATCTAGGTCCAGCTAAAGTTGTCTCTAGAAAACATGCAGAAATAAAATTTAATATGCAAAGAGGTGGTTGGGAATTATTAGTAAATGGTCGTAATGGTGCAAAAGTAAATTATGAAAGAGTACAATCTGGCCCAAATGCTCCTGCAATTATTTTATCTTCAGGTACTATATTAGATATCGGTGGAACTCAAATGATTTTCATTTTACCTGACCAAGAGCCAATAATTTCCGATACAGCTATAGAATATTTAATACCCAAATTTATGTCAATATTGGGCCCAACTGGACAAAGTAGTAATAAATTAATCAATGATATAATTAGAGATTCGTCATATGCAAAACAACAACAACAGCAACACCAACAACAAGGATCTAAAAATCAGCCTCAACAACAAATCCGAACTTTTAAAATGTATGGTAGTAGTTCTAATTTTCCATTTCCAAATGGTACTCAATTTATTCATCAAACAATAAATAATGGTGAAAATTCTTTAAATAATAATTCAAATATTTTCCCTGAATTATCAGGTCCTACAACTGTTATCAATGATTTTGATAATGGAAATCATAAAAAAAGTTTATCTGGATCATCTGGATCATCTGGGTCATCATCCAAATTTCAACATTCTTTATCGTTAAATGGATTTCCACACGCCATTGATTTTGCATCCGATCTTTCTCGTGATGAAAATAGAACCGTTAAACCACCTCATTCATATGCTACAATGATTACTCAAGCTATATTATCAAGTAAAGAAGGTATAATATCTTTAGCTGATATTTATAAATTCATTTCATCAAATTATGCATATTATAGGTTTGCAAAAACTGGTTGGCAAAATTCCATCAGACATAACTTATCACTTAACAAAGCTTTTGAAAAAGTTCCTAGAAGACCTAATGAGCCTGGAAAAGGTATGAAATGGAGAATAAGTGAAAATTTTCAAAAAGACTTTATTGAAAAATGGAATAGTGGTAATTTAGCAAAGATAAAACGTGGATCTTCTGTTATTAGACAATTACAACTTCATATGTCACAATATCATAGTTTACCAATTCAACGTTATCCTGAACAAAACAGTAATAATTATAATAATGATAATGACCATCTTAAAAATTCATTGAACCCCAATATGGTTAACGATAATAAATTAAGTCATAATAACCAATCTAATGTCAACCCAGTGAAAATGGGATCTGCGAATTTATCAGTTGATAAACATGATCAACTTGTAGAACAAAATCCTGTACCATTACAATCACAAAATTTTCAAAACGATTACCAAAGTCAAAATTCAAATATAAAACAGCAATACGACGTTTCTGAAAATATGATAAAAAATATTCAACAATCACAAACACATTTTAAATCACCAATTATGCCACAAAGAGACTCATTAAACAATATGCCACAACAACATTTAAATCAGAATGACATGAACAATCAAAACCTTAACCTAAATATAAATAATAATGCTCTTGTATCTTTTAATAATACTTCAGTTCGAAATAATAATCTTCCTTCTTTAAAAACGTCATTAAATCACACGAATATCAATAATCTTAATACGGGCTCTTCTGTCACAAACCAATCTACAATTGGATCTAATAATAATGAAAATTCAAATAATATAAGGACTTTAATTAATGGAAATAACAATGATAAAACTTTACCTGCCATAATAACGTCATTACCTGAAGGATCAATGTTATCATCTAGTAATTTAACAATGTCTTTTAATGGAAATGCAAATCATAGTCCTTCAAATTATGATGCTTTACTAAGATCTCCTTCCAAAGCATTTCATATTAGTGCTATGGAAGCATATACTCCAGAGAGAGGAAGTGCATTACAACAATCAAGATCACCGAAGGATAGTATTGATACAAAGGGAAACAACAATAATAGTGGAGTTTCTAAAATCGATAACAATAATTTAAATATTAAAAATGCTAAATTTACTCCTGGTAATGGTAGTAAATCTATGGGAAATAAAGTCAAGAGTTCTCCAGGAGTATGGAGTCTTTTACAATTTAGCTCTGTTAATAATACTCCAAAATTAATTACAAATAATTGCAATGGTAATATTGATGATGAAGAAATGGCAAATACGATTAATAATGAATACAAAGGTGCAAATCAAGATATATCATCATCACCATTAAAAAGACAAGGATCATTGATGCATGATGGTAATAAAAATGAAGTTAATAAAGACTTATTGTTGGACACCGATAATGCTAAAATTAGCATAATTAATAATTAGTCATTTTAGTATTATTAAGATATTCATTTTAGTAAATAAAATGGCAGATTGTTTTCAAAAATTTCCATATATTTTTTTTACACCTTTTTAAATACATTTGTTATATTTTCTTTTATGTAAATACAATTATAGAATTTACTTAGTTACTTGAACTTCAGACAAAAACAAAAACAGAAAATATTACAATAATTGTTGCTGCTAAAACCTTTACACCTCAAACCCACACATTTAATTTTTAAAAAATGTTTTATTGTTTTTTTGACGAAGCGAAGATACAACAATTTTATCTTTGCGAGTCTTGCACGGAAGATGCGCATCCTGAAATTTCCTTTGCGTTCACCAGAAAGTCAGCAGTACCCCAGTAGCATTGGGCCCACCAGCAAACAAGGACTGCTCTCCAGAAGGGCTTGCAACTGTCATGAATGCAAAGGGTGCGTTTGCTGGTAGTGCTGCCGCAAGGACAATATTACTTCTGCCCAGAGTGATGTTTTTCGGACTAAGCCAACAAAGTCTCCAGTAAGGAAAGTGCTCCAGTAATTATTCATTGTAGAGGGAATGAGCTACCTGTAGCAACAAACCTCTACTATCGAGTTTGCAATTATTGATGTTATCGATCATATATACAAAAATAATAGTTGTAATATAGCATAATCTACAGAAGAAATTAAGAAATTCTAAATTTTTAGATTTAACCAGCCAACCAAACAAGAGAGATGTCTACTTTTGAAAAAGTCGTTGTTATTGATGGTATGTTCTAGCTACATGAAGATGAATTGAAGAATTGCATAATATTTCACTGAAGAAATTCTGATATTTGATAATGAATGAAAGAAAAAAAGTTTCCTTTCCTCCAAATTATTTGATTGTACATTGCAAAAACAAAAGTGAAGAGTCAGTGTAATTAAAATATCTTTTACTGTTTTTATCAAATGGATATATTATGTCATTTCCTAAATTTTTTTTTTTTTAAGAGTATTAATGAATATTTTTTACTAACAAATTATGATAATTAAATTTCTAAATTATCAAAAACTTTAAAACAGGTAAGGGCCATTTATTAGGTCGTTTAGCTTCTATCGTTGCCAAACAATTATTAAACGGTCAAAAAATTGTTGTTGTTAGAGCCGAATCCTTAAACGTCTCTGGTGAATTCTTCAGAAATAAATTAAAGTACCACGATTACTTAAGAAAGGCCACTCGTTTCAACAAGACTCATGGTCCATTCCATTTCAGAGCTCCATCTAGAATTTTCTACAAGGCTGTCCGTGGTATGGTTTCTCACAAGACTGCTCGTGGTAAGGCTGCTATGGAAAGATTAAAGGTCTTTGAAGGTATTCCACCACCATATGACAAGAAGAAGAGAGTTGTTGTTCCAAACGCTTTAAGAGTCTTAAGATTAAAGCCAGGTAGAAAATACACCACTTTATCTAAATTATCTTCTTCTGTCGGTTGGAAATACGAAGATGTTGTTGCTAAATTAGAAGAAAAGAGAAAGGTTAGATCAGCTGAATATTATGCTAAGAAGAGAGCTTTCAACAAGAAAGTTTCTGCTGCTACTACTGCTACCGCTGAATCTGATGTTGCTAAACAATTAGCTTCTTTCGGTTATTAAATAATATCTCTTTAAATATCATGTTTATTTTTAGTATATTATATCATCTAATTTAATTATTATTACTCTTATAAGATTTACGTTTATATAGACCTAAAATATCTGTTCTTAATAATGAAGATATTAAATGTATAAATTTAAATTGTTAAAAAAACACTTTTAAATGAAATAAATTGTCTTTTTAATAAATTATATAATATTTAATTAACTAATTACATGAAATTATAAAAAAAAGAAAAAAGATAGCCATATATAGACATAAAAATCTATATGTATATTGAATTATTAGGATTTGAGAAAAAAAAGTTGATAATTTTTTTTTTTTGTTTGTTTACACACTTGGTAATGGAGATAATAAATTTAATAAATTTGGTTTATTTGGAGTTTGAGCCCAACCTAAATATAAAACAAATGGAATCCAACCATAGTGAGCGATAGTATGAGTTAGATTGAAAATTTTGTTAATACGTTCTTTTGATTCGTCACTTAAGATAAAAGATGGTAAAAATTTCATTGCGTGATTTGGGAGGAAGCTTTATTAAATATTTTAATGGAAGTACAAACAAATATAAAAATATTTAAATATTATTGTCTTACTGTTGATTCAAATTGATTTTAATTTGTTGATAAATTGTATATTAGAATTTCAAAATGAAATGAAAAAATGTCAAATTATTAAGAAAAAGGAAACCGTTTAAGATGATGTGCATACAAAATGAGAATAAATCAAAAATAAACAGTTTTGAGTAATATAATGAAGCTACTAAAAAAAACATTTAACAGCAAAATTAATTAATTAATCTTGTGTATATATTATATATGTTTATATACACACGTTTATTAATTATTAGTCATAAATAAATTATACGTAAAAATAAATGGTTCTTTAAATCATAATAATAATTCTAATGGATTTTCGATAACTTTTTTCAATTCTTTCATAAAGTCACCACCTTTTGCACCATCAATGACTCTATGATCAAAAGTACCAGTAATTGTCATTTGTTCATCAAATGAGAATCCATTTTTAGCTTTTGCATCTTCAACAGCAATTTTTTTAATTGTACCAATTGCTAAGATTGCAGATTGTGGTAAATTGATAATTGAAGTAAACATTGATACAGCATCATTCATACCCATATTTGAAATACAAATAGTACCACCTTGGAATTCTTCTGGAGCTAATTTATTTATCTTTGCACGTTTAACTAATTCTTTAATTTCATTTGATATAGAAACTAAACCTTTTTGTTCAGTATTTTTGACAATTGGTGTAATTAAACCAGTTGGAGTTGAAACAGCAACAGATACATCAACATTTTTAAATCTTCTAATAACATTTTCATTTTGTAACCAGTATGAATTCACTTCAGGTATTCTTTTAACAGCAACAGTAATTGCCTTAACTAAAATATCATTAATTGATAATTTAAATTTATCATTTGATGTTGAATTTAAAGCTTGTCTTAATTTTAATAATTTTGAAACAGAAATATCAGATGATACAATATAAGAAGGAATTGAATTTGTTGATTGTAATAGACGAGTAGCAATAATTTCTCTCATGGTACTAATTGGAATATCTTCATAAGTAGCACTTGGTGATTGTGGAGCAGGAATTGGAGAAGCGGTAGTGGAAGTAGTACTAGTAGTAGTGGAGGTAGTGGCTTTTGGAGATTCCTTCGATTGATTTGCTAAATATTCTTCAATATCTTTTTTAACAATTCTACCATGTGGACCTGTACCGCTTAGATTTTTCAAAGCAATACCATTTTCTAAAGCAAGCATTTTAGCTAAAGGAGAAACAAAGATTCTACCTGTAGAAGAAGAAGAAGAAGAAGAAGAAGAAGAAGTAGAAGATGAGGTGTTACTGGTTTCTTCAGTCTGATTTGTTTGCTTTTCTTCAATTTTTTCAGTCTTTACAGAATCTTTATTAGAATCCTTTGGTGTTTCTGTTGCTGCTTCTGTTTGAGCAGTAGAGTCAATTTTAAAATCTTTAAAAGCTGGAACATCATCTTTTTCTTCGACAAACACAGCAATTGGTTTACCAACAGAAACGTCTTTAGTACCTTGTGGAACTAAAATTTGTGCTAAATAACCATCATCTTGGAATTCAAAATCAATTTGAGCCTTATCTGTTTCAATTTCTGCAAGAACATCACCTGGAGCTAATTCATCACCAATTTTTTTAGTCCATGTAGCTATATTACCTTGAGTCATAGTTGGAGATAATGCTGGCATATTAATTATTGTGTGAGGAGGATATTTTGTGGCATAGCATCTCAATTGTAATCTTAATTGAGTGGTAGCGGATTTCTGAAGACGTGGAAGGGCTCTAAATAAAGCAGACATTGTAATACGAATCTAAGAAAAAATCTATAGTGTTTACTTATAAATATAAATATATATCGTGTACGTACAGATTCAATTACACTAGTCAATGATGGATTTATCCAAGTATCTTGTCTTGTTTCAATTGCAAAGTTGCTTATATAAATCGTTTTTTCGTTCATGAATCACAGCGTAACAAAACAAAAATCATGCAAAACACGGAAGAAAAACACCGCGTAAAACGTGCCACTGCCGTCATTCGTGATATAGAGTGTCACAAATTGAAATAAGTTGCAAAGAGTAGCATTATTGGTTGTTTAATGTAGTTTTCCATGGCCAGCACGTTCATTGACACCAGGTGTTAAGGGTCAGTAATGGTGCGTCGTCCTGTGTTTGCGTTGTTGAATCCAGACAATCGAGCATGGCTTTGTTCTTTGCATCAACGAAATCTTCTTCCCAAAGTATTTCAATACCGTTAGCTTCTTCTACACTTTTATCTAGCAACGTTTGACACGTTTGCCATGAAAACCTGACTATATCTTGTGGCCATCCAAATAATGGTGTTTGATAATCTTTTAACCATTTTTTAGTCTTTGGATCACCAGGATAACCTGAACCTAATTCAATAAGTTTATCTTTATCATTTTCATCTACCCAATTTTGTTTCAACATTTCTAATATTATATCTCTACTAACTTTTGCTACAACACTTGCCACACTAACAATACAATAAATTGAATCTGCCTTCTTTGCTACTGTAAATTTAATTCCGGGAAACCTTTCTTCTAATTTTGTTTGATATGAAGTTGGTGGTCCCACTGTATCAATATAAATATGTTTAATAATTAAACCTTTATTTAAACAATTTTGAATTAATGCCATTGTAACATCATGAGCTTGTTCATTTAAATTATAATTTCTTGATGGTGGAAATCTTGACATACCATTTGAAATATCTAATGGTGTTATACTAGTTGTTGCATAACCAATATCATTAATTTCACCATTTGAATCATACATTAATTTAAATAATTTACGTCTAATTAAATCTGTTAATTTTTTTGAATCATCAAATTCATAATTTGGTATTAAAATTTTATCTTGATATTCTTTTGTACAATAAGCTAAACCATAAACCATTGGACCTAGTACAGGCCCACGACCAGCTTCATCAATACCAATTATTATTGGGGTTTCATTAACTTTAATTGATTCAGGAATATTTGACGAAAATGTTTGGGTATGAATAGAATTTAAATATGTAGTTACGGTCGGTGGAAGCATATTTAACTTAGAATTTGTGACTGGATTAGTCTATGTTTGATTATTAATAGGACAATATGTTTAAAGCTTTTGTTATCATCGAGTTTTATAAATTTTCGTGTTTGGTGAAGAAAGAAAAAAAAAACACGTTAAAGAAAAAAAAAGAGATAGAAAAATAGTAATAATATAAAATAAATAATAGTAATAATTATATTCCTATATGTGTTTTTATTTACATGAATTATTTAATCTCTTATTGTCTATTAACATCGTCAATACAACCAAATGGTAAAACTTGTTCTATACGTACTCTATCAAGTAATAACATACATAATCTATCAATACCTAAACCTAAACCACCAGTTGGTGGCATACCTGATTTCATTGCATTAATAAATTGATAATCAATATTTAATGATTCGGTATCTGAATCCTTGTATGAGTTTTGTTGCTTAAATTTTTCTAATTGTTGTTGTGGGCAATTTTCTTCTTCATATGCATTAATAAATTCTTTACCATTAATGAAAAGTTCAAATCTTTTTGTTATATTTGGGTTAAATTGATTTACTTTTGCTAAAGGTGACATCGCCGTTGGATGATGATAAATTAAAGTTGGATGTAGAGTATTACAATATTTTGATTCAATTAAATATGATGATAATTTATTTAAAATTTTTTGTGGTGATAAAAATTTTAATGGTTGATTAATTTCATTGTTATTAAAAATTTTTAATTTAATTTCATTTGGTATTATTGATAATAGTTCATTAATATTATTTAAATCAATTTCATTTAAATTAAAATTTAATTCTTTTGATAAAGTTGGTAAAAATTCAATTTTTTTAAATTTCCAATTATTTTCATTCAATAAGATGAATAAATTATTTAAATTTTTATAAATTGGTTTATTAGGATCATTATTTAAATTTTTTTGTAAATTAACTATTAAAAATTTAAACATATCTTGTGCTAAATTAATTAAATCATTCATTGATAAGAAAGTTTGATAAAATTCTAATATTGTAAATTCTGGATTATGTGTTGAATCTATACTTTCATTTCTGAAGACTTTACCAATTTCGAAAATTTTATCCAAACCACTAATAATTAACCTTTTTAACCATAATTCAGGTGCAATTCTTAATTCTAATTGATCATCGATACTTTCATTATTTAATTGAAAATTTGGTTTTGTCTTAAATGGTTTAGCATTTGCACCATTTGATTTAATTGATAATATTGGTGTTTCAATTTCAATGAAATTTTTTTCAATTAAAAAATTTCTTAGATGATTAATTATCTTTGATCTAATGACAAGATTATTCAATTGATTATTATTATTAATTTTATAATTTAAGATTCTATTTTGATTAATTTTTGAATTATTAATTAAATTTGATGGTAATGGTAATTGAATTGGTGATAAAATTATTGGTAATGATAAACAAGTTAATGAAAGTGTCTTATTTAAATTTTTGGAAAGACTTGGATAACCAAATACTTGAATGAAATCATTTTTTTTCAAAAATTTAATATTTTTGGTAAAATTTTCAATATTAATGTTTTCTTTATCTATAAGATTATTAAAATTAATTATAATTTGTAAAGAATCATTTTGTAAAGAATTTGTATTAAATGATTTCAAATCTATAAAACAAATTTTTTTACCAGAAAATCTGATATTTTTAATTTCACCATTTATAACGAAACGAGTATTTGGATCGTCATTTATAAAATTTTCATCATTATTATAATTTAATAAAAATTTTCCAATGGAAATTTTTTCAGCATTTGAAAATATGGTATCATTTCTCAATTTATCGTCGATATAAGATATTGAAGGGTAAAAATTTGATAGATTTGATTCAATGGTTTCGTTTCTTTTCTTTAATTGTAATTTTTCTGTGTTGACGATAGTGTTGTGGTTGAAACGTCTTGACATGTATGATAAAGTTGTGTATTGTGAAGCAGATGATTTTGATAGTCGAGGTATCCTGGACAGAATTGAACGACACGACTGGAGATTTGTGTTAAGCATTTGTAATGGCAGTGATACGATGAGCTGAAACGATCTGATATTATCAATATCAATATTATTAATATCATTATTATTACTGTTATTATTATTATTATTATCATTATTATTGGCTTCAAATTGTCTTTGCCTGAGCCCTAACGTTAGGGCTTTCAATGCCCTAATTGTGAACCCTTGCTGCGTGTTTTTTGTTGTGCGGCATTTTCTGTGCTGCTGCGCGGATCTCTGAGGCGCCGAAACTCTAAACGTTATCAAAAACAAGGAGGCTGGAAAGTTCTGCACAGAAACGGCCGCACAAACACACAGTTTGGTCGTTCCAAATGATGAGATTCGTTTTGTCGTTGCAATTCTGATTATTGTTTCCATATTTTATATAATATTGAATCTTTACTATCACATTGTAATTAATTACATTATATCTTGTATTGACACTAGACCATTGATCTTAACTGCTTTCGTCATATTACACTATCGCTAACAACTACTATGAGTGTCAGATTACATAAACTATCTTCAAATACTTCAAATCTTTCCAATTCATCATGTACATCAAATTATAATATGCCACCATCGCCTACTATCAGTGAACGTTCACTTATCTTCGAAAGAAGTGTAGAAGATTTATACTCAATGAATAATAACAATAATAATAATAATAGTAGTATTACTAACAATAATAGTAGTTCTATGCTAAATTTAAATTTAATAAGTTTAAATAAACAAAGAAGTAATTCAAATAATAATAATTTCTTACAAAGACAATACACAAATGATTCTGTAAACTCAATTAATTCTTCCATTAATATGAATTTCAATTTTAATAATAAATTTGTAAGAAAAGGTAGATTATCAAGAACAAATTCTTCAACGAATACAATTAACAACCATTCAAATATAACTTCAAATACAATCACAAATAATAATAATAATAATACATCAAATTTTATTGATTCATCCCCAAATAATAATAATAATATTTATCATCATCGTCGTGGTACTATAGAAAATTGTGTGGCTCCTTCCTTAGATGCAAGTTGTAATATAATTACAGACCATAATACTAACTTAAACGATGTTAATATCATCACTTCAAGATCTTCTTCAACTATAGGTTTAGATATGGCGCTAGGTATATCAAGAACTTCTTCAAACACAATTTTAAATGATGATACTAATAATGATAATAATGATAATTCAAATTCATCAAAGACTTTAAAATTTTATTCCTACGCTGATATGATAACAGATGAAAAGATTAATTCTCCAATCTTAAATAGAAGACCATCTTTATTAAATAATTCACATTCATCTCCTTATTTAAAAAATTATGAAATTAAAACAAATAATAATATTATGAACAACAACAACAACAACAACAACAACAACAATAATAATAATAACATTTCTATTTCACCAACACAAGTCAGTTCATCAATTTTAAATGAAAGAAATAAATCATTACCATATTTATCACCACCACATTCACAAAGATTAAGAAGATTTTCATCAAATAATAATATTTTAAGAAAAAATTCAACGAAAAATAAAATTTTAATTAATAGTAAAGAAAAAATTGAAAATTATTCAAAATTTCATATTGAATCAAGTGAATCTGAAAATGATCAAGAAAATATTAATCAGCAACAATTATTCAATTTAGAATATGATAAATAATAGTAATAATAATTATTATTACTCATATCATTTCTTATAAATACATTTTTATTTATTTTTAGTTTTAATTATACTTATTCGTAACTTCCCATTAAATAAAAGCCCTTCTTTCTTCGTTTCCA
>JAMSGN010000137.1:0-63274 GCA_030462905.1 Jamesozyma gamospora
ACAACCATATCACTCTAATGTTATTTATCGGATATTATTATCCTTACGCCCTAATTATTTCTTCATCCATGATGTAAAATCCTGACAAATAAAAAACGAGATTCTTAATTTAGTCAAAATATTAGTGTTCAAATAGTGTTTTGCACATTAAAATTTTTTGTGATGGAGTTCTTTGACTTTTCTAAATGCATTACCTAATTTATAAGCTAATAATTACTTAATTATCTAAATATATAATATACATAAGTTATACGTTATGTTACAAAAACAGGATTAACCTGTGTTGGTGTCTCTTTATATATTTGGATAGCAGCGACGGAAAGTGTAAACACTGTCTTGCAGGCACCGAATATATCGACACTGTTAATTGATAAACAAACACATCTAAACCTTGAATTACGTTCTAATTCCGAAGGTCAAAATATGCCTATTGTCGGATCAACTAATCTGGATTACTATATTACATTTTTTTATTTAAAAAAGTCTTACAATGATAAGAATTCCCTAAGCTATAAATCTTGCTTCTAGTTTTTAAAAAAATAAAATTACAAACTTCTAATCTCTAGCTAATATTTTCTTTATGTTCAAAACACTCAGACCAGTATTTCCTTTTTAACTACTTCTACACAGTCTTCTATTCATTAAAATGTTCTAATTTTGTTTTTAATTTACCATTGCCATTTGGTGAATCAGAATTATTTCTTCCTGATTATCATTAAATTACTGGTTCTTAACTTTAACACACTTGAGTAATCTTTTGCATCAATACTTCCGTAATATTAAACATTTCTTAACTTAGACTAATACTTACTTTCCCATATTTTAACATAAGAATATTTAAATTATTCTTAAATTAATGGATAAATTATTAAACTAAATTACGATTTAATTCGATGGAAACATTTGATTGTAGTTTAAATAGACATGTTCCATTCTCTGCAATGCATTTCTGCCTTTTAAAATTGGCAAATAAAGTCTCCAAACACTCGTTACAACCATAAATACATCGAGCAACCTGTGTTAGCCTAAACAATAATTTAGTGGTTTTCTTATTATATTATTTTAAATTCTCTATATTAAATATCTGTTTAATGTCAATCTCATGTCTTATTCGTATTTTCTGAATGTTTTAAACTACATTAATTATTGTAATTTATTAAACATCAATTATATACCACTCTTATTCATTTCTTGTTTTTTTTTTTACTTGTCTTTAAATTATTCTTATGGCAAATCTAAGAAAACATAAATAAAATGCACCTAATTATATACTGTTGAAACCAAGCTAGATAGATCAAATAAGCTTGTTACAATTATAAATTAATTTTCTCAAATTTAAATTATTACAAATTTCCAAATTACCTAAGCAATTGTCTAATTCTTCGGAAGCCATAGCAGTTTTAATATATTTTTTCAATGCTACATTGTACAGGGTGTTTAGATATAGTAACTCTTTAAATTATACATATTTAAAGTTAGTTTATTTAATCTACATCTCACATACTGGTAAACAGAAAATTTCGATTATTACCAGAGAGCATTATGATTTTCTTTCAATAACCAATTTGCAAAATTGGAGAGTAATTATTTGTGACTTCTTAATAGCAATCAAAACCATTGGTTTCATTCTATATTTATAAGAATATAAAGCGAAAGACAACGTTCATTATAAAATATCATATTTTTTTCCATATTTTATTTAAGTAAAAACAGGAATATAAGAGTCAAATAAAAAAAATATTTATAATTGTGAAAAATGTGAACTTACCTTTTTAATTTATACTTTTTTGAATCGAAACAAAAATCATATAGTTATCAAGAGGTCCTCAAATATAACGACATTACTTAACTCTTATTAATTGGAATTTTTTACTCCTATAGATTTTTTTTTCATTTTTGTTGCCTCCATTTTTTGGTGGGTAAAATTTTTAACGATTAACTTTATAGAAAGTGAATAATGAATGTCTAACATTGGAGGTAGACATTTTTTCACAACATGTAAATCAAAAAAACGTACGTATATATGTTTAAAACATTCTTAAAAATGACTTTATATTATGATACAAAATGCAAATAAATAATTATTTAAAATTTCATCATCGGATATTACAAAATTTTGCTAATTCATTCTTGTACGCCTAAATGAATGAAAAAATTATTCGTTAGTAAAATGATTATTCCCTGTGCTGTACTTAAAAAGAAACAAAGTAAAACAAAACTGCTATTCTAAATTTTATTTTACTCAAGTTTTAATGTGGATGCATGTATTTTTCTGTAATTTTTTTTTGGTCAAACATTCTTAGTAATCTTTTTAATCGCAAGTGTCTCATCAAAAAGTAAGTAACTAAACAACTATATTTAACAGATAAATTTTGTGTAGTATAACTATTTCTTGTATATTTAATGAAATTTCAATAACAAATAAAACCCCGCACAACATTAATTTCTAGATTAAAAAATACCAAATAATAATCTGTTTATGGAATATAATTATGTAACTCCAACAAATGCCATATTGTAAATTATATCATAAATTAAAATCACTAGGCGATGTGTTAGGTTGGGGACTTTTATATTCATTTGTTGAAGTCGACACTCCCGAAAACAAATAATTGAACCAGCTACCAATATCTTCCTTCAATTTTCCAAAAAAACTCACACTTAACATTTTTAAACAAAATCCTTTGTAACAAGTATTTTCGGATCTTATTAAATTTTCAATACATTTATCAAATTCTTTCTTATCTGCAGCACAAGTTAATGCATAACATACTTCAGAATCTTGTGAAGTTAAAGCTTTTTCAACATTTTTCATTTTCAAATCGAATTGTTTTATACTATCTTCAACATCTCTCATTCTTAAATCAAGAATTCTAATATCATATTTTAATTTGGATGCCAAAGAATTGATTTCTTTCATTTCAGTTACTACTAATTGTTGTTTAGTTTCTAACAAGTTTTCTTTCTTTTCAAACTCTAGGGAATGATCAGCATATTTATCATGATTTATTTTTAAATCATCTGTAACTTTAGCAAAAGCTTCATCTTGTTTAATGCTTTCTGAAAGTAAATCATTTGGACAAACAGCAAATTTACTTTCTTTCATATCTCTAATTCTCTTTTCAATGATTAAATTAGTTTGAATACGTTTTAAATCAATTGCCATTTTATTTACTGATGGATCAAATGGTAAATCCCATCTATCTATAATTTCAGATACTTTAGATTGAGAATTACAACGATATAAAGAATTAGATTTTTCAATTTCTTCATTAAGATCTTTAGTTAAAGATTCTCTGGTATGATCATCAGTAAATGGGAATGAATTTCTTCTATAATATTCTCCTAAATATTTTTTATTCATATCAAAATTATCCATATATCTAGCTTCATCATAATTACAAAACATTGAAGATATTGATGAATTAGAACTTGAAAATCCCAAATTTTTATCATTATTTTCAATATCTGGTTCAAATCCTATTTCTCCATATGGTCTACTTTCTACGAAATTTTGAACATTAAAATTATTGTAATAATCTTTTTTTGCAATATTTTGTGATTTTGGTTTAAATATTCCTGTTGAGATTAAATAATCTTGTTGTTTTAATTGTTCGATTGGATCACCTTTTTTAAAGACAAAATTTCTAAAATCTTGAATTTGATCAAATGTAGTTACGTTTTTCCAACAATATTTTCCTTTCCATAAAGAAATTAGTGTTGGTCCATAAACGTTATTAACTAAAGAATCTAAATTTGAAGTTAATACAACATTAGATAAACGAATTGGATTATGTTTTCTTCCTAAATCATGAACTCTAAATTTCATAACTTTTTTCAATTTCATAAAATCACTATTAGATAATTTTGCAGTGACATCAAATAATTTTTCTAAAGTTTCTAAATCTAAAAACACTCTTTTATTTGGTTCATTTAATCCATAATTTTTTTGAAAATTATAAACACCATTGAAAAATCCAATTTGATCAAATGGATCTTTTGTATTAATACAATCAACTAAAGTTAATTTAAAATAACAACTTAAGACCAAACTAATTAATCCTGCCACAGTTGTTGGTCCCATAGTTGATTCATTTTTAGGTCTCTCAACACCAACATATAATTTTCCATAGGCTTCCCACCATTTATCAATGGCTTTCTTCGTACCTGTACAAAAGATTCCATCAATATAACCTGAATACATATTAAAATATGAAAGTGAAATTTGAACTAGTTCAATTAATTTAATAACTTGTGAACAATCATCAATAATATTTTGATTATTATTATCTAAAAAAGTATTATTATTATTTTTATTTTGTAAACTATCAGTTATACCTACTGAAGCTTCTAAAGTTGTCATCAAATAAGATTGCACTTGTTGTTGTGTATTTTTTGGTGTATCAGTATTTATAAGGTCGTTATGTGATTTTAATTTCATTGGAATCTTATAAAGTTGCGAAAATTTTTCAATGGCAGATGTTGATGGTGAAGATAATAACACAGCTGAACGACCAGCACAATGTAAGACTTTCAAATCAAAATTGATTTTAAAATTTTTCCAAATGGTTCTCATATCACCAGATTCTATATGTAAGATATTTAAAGAAAGTGGGAGACTTGATAAATTAGTTAGAAAAAGATAACCTTGTGAAGTTATCTTTTGTTGTGAAAAAGTTATAAGTTGATCGTAATACTGTTTGAATTTTCCCGGCCATAATTTTGGATCTTTTGGTAGTAATAATTGAATAGCCGTTAAAATATCTTGATTATTACCAGTATATGAAGTTATAATGGATGATATTCTTCTTTCAGTAATCCATTGTTCCACGATGTAAATTTCGTATCCAGAAACTTTAATTTCATTATATGTAAGATCGATGTAAGAGCCTATATCCAAATCATAAAGAGCTCTCATATCAGGAAAGATGAAACTATCAACCTCTACACTTGACATTCTCTTTGCTGGGTTCATTAGCGAATTTTTGTTCGGAGATGCGGTTGCAGTCTTGAAGAGTGCATCCACATGTGAATTGTCCCTGTTTTCAGTCATTATATTTCATTTGAATTACTCTTACAGCGTTCTTCCAATAGCAGTGGCAACGTCTTGTAATGGTTGTTTTCTTGTTATATTTCTTCGTATATTCTTGAAAACTCCGCGTTTCGTGGCAAAAAACAAGCCCTGTTTCAGCCCTACACAGCCCTAACTGGCGACCTCAACCCTAGGGCTTACTTGTGAGGGCTTTTCCGTTTTTTTCAGGTGTTTTGTTTTCGACAGAAAAGCACTACAACAAATAAAGCACAAGCCACTGAAAGGAAGGACAAGAAACAACAACAATCACAGCATCAGACAAAAACCTCGATCTATTAATATAAAATATCTGTCGCTTTTATACAAAATTTGAAGGTTTCTATTTTTATCACCCTTTTTTTTTCCTGCTAAATATTACATACGATTATAATCGAGGGACCATGTCACAACAGGAAGCAATTTATCGTTCTGCGGACATGACTTATGTTCAATTGTATATTCCTTTAGAAACATCAAGAGATATTGTTTGTCTCTTAGGTAAACTAGGTTTACTTATGTTTAGAGATATGAATAAACAATTAACTGAATTTCAAAGAGGTTATATAGTACAATTAAGGCAGTTAGAAGATATGGAAAGACTATTAACTTTCTTAAGAGACGTTATGGATCGTCATTCTGATTTACATTGGAATATTTTCAATCAGGATGAGAATACCGCTACAGGTAACGCTATCATGGAATCATTAGAGACACATAGTTTAAGTTCCATTGATGAATTAATGAAAGATATCAATATTGTAGAAGATAGAGTAAGGAGATTAGATGAATCATTTGAAGATGTTAAAAAAAAATTAAATAATTTAATCGAAACAAGATTTATTATCTTTAAGACATCAAGATTCCTAGAAATTAATCCGGGCATTATTGGTAGAGTCTCTAGAGAATACCATGGTCATATGGATGCAGATGATTTTAGTCTGAATGATGTTGATATTTTAAGTGATAATATAAGTGACACTTTTACCATTGATGATGATGAAAATGAACAAACGGATATAAATACTCATGATCAAGAAAGTATTACTAATTTACCAATGGGGAATTTCAGTATAGTAGAACAAGGTTTACATGAACAATTTATGGTTATTGGTTCTATCAATAGATCAAAGATAAGTTTGTTAAATAGATTACTTTGGCGATTATTACGTGGTAATTTATATTTTCAAAATATTCCAATTGAAGAACCAATATGGGATGGTGATGAACAAGTAGAAAAAGATTGTTTTATCATTTTCACACATGGTGATTTATTACTAAATAAAGTTAGACGTGTTGTAGATTCATTAAATGGTAAGACCATTAAATTAGACAAGAATACTTTTTCTTCATTAAAGAGCATAAATACCGAAATTTCTGATTTACAACAAATCTTAACATCTACAGAACAAACATTATTAACAGAGTTAATGGTAGTTAATGATCAAATATTAAATTGGGATGCTACTATGAAAAGAGAAAAATATATATACGCTACATTAAATCTTTTCAGACAAGAAGCTCACGGTCTTGTAGCAGAAGGTTGGTTACCATCCACAGAATTATCACATCTGTCAAATTCATTAAGTGATTTCATGGAATCTATTGGTTCTGAATATAGTCCAGTGGTAAGTATTATTCATACAAATAAATCACCTCCTACTTATCATAAAACTAATAAATTTACTGAAGCATTTCAAATGATTGTTGATGCTTATGGTATTGCCACTTACCAAGAAATTAATCCAGGTTTAGCAACAGTTGTAACATTCCCATTCATGTTTGCCATTATGTTTGGTGATACAGGTCATGGTTTCATTTTATTTTTAGTTGCCTTGTATTTAATTTTAAAAGAAAAAAAATTTGGTTCCATGAAAAGAGATGAAATATTTGATATGGCTTTTTCTGGTAGATATGTTTTATTTTTAATGGGTTTTTTTTCTATTTATACAGGTCTAATGTACAACGATATATTTTCTAAACCAATGACTTTATTTAAATCTGGTTGGGAATGGCCATCTAAATTTAAAAAAAATGAATCTGTTACAGCCAAACAAGTAGGTACATATCCCTTTGGTTTAGATTGGGGATGGCATGGAAGTGAAAATGCTTTATTATTTTCAAATTCTTACAAGATGAAATTATCAATTTTAATGGGTTTTATTCATATGTCATATTCGTATATGTTTTCTTTTATTAATTACAAGAAAAAAAATTCTAGAGTAGATATTATTGGTAATTTTATTCCTGGTTTAATTTTTATGCAATCTATATTCGGTTACTTATCTTGGGCTATCATTTATAAATGGTCTAAAGATTGGGTCAAAGATGGTAAACCAGCGCCAGGGTTATTAAATATGTTAATCAACATGTTTTTAGCACCAGGAAAAATTGACGATGTCTTATATAAAGGACAAGCTACATTACAACAATTTTTATTATTTGCTGCCTTAGTTTGTGTTCCATGGCTTTTATTATATAAACCTTTAACTTTGAGAAAATTGAATAGTGGAGCCAGATTAAGAGGTTATCAAAATATTCAAGATCAAAATATGGAAAATGAACTTTTGGAGACAGAACAAGAACATCATGATGAAAGTAATACTGAAATGATTATTACTGATTTTGCACAAGACGATGATAATGACAATTCACATAGTAATGAGTTCAATTTTGGCGATGTTATGATCCATCAAGTTATTCATACAATTGAATTTTGTTTAAATTGTATATCCCACACTGCATCTTATTTACGTCTTTGGGCTTTATCTTTAGCTCATGCTCAATTATCTACAGTTCTATGGACCATGACAATTCAAAATTCATTTACATCTGAAAATTCTGGTTCTCCACTTGCTGTTGCTTCCGTTGTATTTTTATTTGGTATGTGGTTTGTTTTAACCGTTTGTATTCTGGTTTGTATGGAAGGTACTTCAGCAATGTTACATGCATTACGTTTACATTGGGTTGAAGCTATGTCAAAATTCTTTGAAGGTGAAGGTTACGCATATGTACCGTTTTCATTCAAAAATATCATAGAATAAAATTTTTATTTAATGTTTTATTAATAATTTAATGTATATATGTTATTAAAAACTTTATAATAATATAGCAAATAAGATCTTTATTTCAATCCTTTGAGATTTATTAACATTTGTTTGAAATAATGATAATTTTATTAGTTAGACTTGATCTGCCGCATTGCAAAATGAGATGCCGGTTTGAGTATAAAGAAGTAAAAGTCTTTTATAATTGATACCAAGTCGATCTCTGTAAGTTAACGACCTTTTAAAGTAGACTTTTTTTTGTGAAACTTATACATTACAATTTTTTTTTTTCTAAATTCTACGAGACTTGCAAGTTTATTTGTGGAATATTTCATTTTTTTTATAAAGTGAATGTAAAATTTAATAATAGAGCTATGAGAAATACAAAGCAATTTATATATATGTATCGAGAAATCTTTCATTACAAATTATTAGTTAGGTATGTGGCAGGATTAGATTCTCATTACATCGAGCTGATCTTGAAATTTTATCTATCTCATACGAATAATGACGGTCTTAAAAAATAATTCCTAATTCATTTGCACAGTGGTGGAAAATACCTTGAACCGAAAATATAAAGTGAAATTAAAAGACAGAATGGTAAATATTCTATTTCAAATATGATTTGCGCTATATAACGCAGGTTATAAATCTATCGTTATCGATGGGTCACTAAGATGATTCACTAATAATTTATAAAATTTTGATGGAATCTTGGGTAAAAAACCGACACCTAATTTAATAATTTCATCGGCATCAAAGTCTGGTAAATCTTTCATAAGATTCATTGGAGAATCTGCATTTAAAATTTGATTTCTTATCGTCACAAGTATAGCAACTACAAATAAAATATTCATATGAAATCCATATGCAAACATAAAGTCCCATAATTTACATACTTGATCAAGTGGTTTATTACATCCTGACAAAGTTAAAATAGATGGCATACCATATATTTCGGCAGTTAATAAATTATCACTTAGAAATTTACTTAATTTTGGATCAATAATTTTCAAGCATATATCTAATAATTTTGCTCCATTTCGTACCCCAATAAGATTCGGTGTTATATATGCTGGCATTACAGAATAACACATTGTTGAAAATAATTGAAATGCCATTGGTTCTGTCGGGCACGAATAGAGTAATGGTGCCAATAATACATTCATACCTTGAACATATGTGCTAATATCTTTTTTCGTAGGATCTTCCTCATGCAATTGTTGAGTCTGCCATGCAAAAGCTGATAAACATCTAGTTAATGAATCTTCAGAGACAATATGTTTAAATTTTGAGTTCGTTTGAAAAGTCCTCCCTGTATCGTTTTTAATCTTTTCATATATCGGTGAGTTTGGTGGTCCTAAATTAACCAGATTTACATATGTGTTGGTTGAATGTTCCATTGGGGTCCTTGACAAAACAGACCACACATAACATCTTAACCTTTGCTTATTCTTATCACATCCAAAGGGTAAACCTTCACTTAGTATTTGATAGCGCAGTTGTGACAGTGATGAATATACTATGAGAGGTGGATTAACAATAAACTTTTCAATTGAAGACATTTAGAATTATAAATTTTATGAATTAAAGGTATACCGGTTCAAACTTGATTAGTTTCAGTTCCAGAGAAAATTTTGCTCAACTTGTCTAATTTGTATATACTTTTAACTTTGTTTACTTTTATTTTTCAAGCATCTTTAACAATTATGCGTCCAAAAAATTTAAACTGGCAATTTTGAAACGAGAAACAACCTTTCCAATTTGAATACAATAAAAATTATTAAACAACTGAACACATATAACTATAGTCAACACCAAAATCTATATAATTTTTTTCCAAGATCCTTTATGTGCAGTTTTTCCAATGTCGAGGTCCTTAGGGGACCACCAACAGTATCGGAATTTTTTGTTATTAAATCCTCATCGTCATTTGAACGGTCCATATAATTTACTTCAGTGAATATTAAATCGTGAGACTCTCCATATATTTTTCTATGCGTGACCAGGTCAATATTCTCTGCAGATATGAGAAAATATTTATTCCGATGATATATCTTGTGCCCAACATAGGCAACTAATATAATGGGAAAAGCTAAATAGTTTTGAAAGAAATGAATAGCAATCGAAGTTCCTGAACTGCTACCATTTATAGGAGATACGGCAATCCAGAACTGGCAGACTAAAATTGCTACGGATATTACCACAGCTACCCATGAACCATATATGCCTGTAAAAGCCAAATAACCAACTTCTCTTAGAGAATTACCTTGAACATTCATTGCGTTTCTGAATCTAATATGAGAAATGCAAATAGACATCCAAACAAAAATTTGCGATAAACCAGAGATTGCCAATAACCAAATGAAAACTTCCTCTCTTTTGTCACTTGTTGCAACAAAACCAATTAAACCAAATATAACTACAATACCAAGACATAAGAGTGGTCTTCCTCTTTTATCAACATAATTTAATGCCTTTGGTAATTGTTTTCTTTGACTCATGGAGAGTAATAATCTAGGAGCAGTATATAAAGCTGAATTTGCTACAGATAATACCGAGATTAAAATTATAAAATTAACAAAATGTGGTACGATGGCCACACCATGTGATTCTATTGCAATAACAAATGGTGAAGAGTTGGACATGGAACCATTGTTATTTCCTTCTGTTGTTAATAGATTGGGACTATTATAGGGTACTAGAAATCCCACTATTATTAGTGGAAATAGATATATCAATAAAATTCTGTATATGACTTTTTTACATGCTTTAGGGATTGATTTTGATGGATTTTGTTGCTCTGCAGCAGTCAATAGTAACATTTCAATACCACCATAACTAAATGCAGCAAAACAAAATACTGTAGCAATTCCTTTAAACCCATTAGCAAGATATCCAGGATTATGCCAGTATTTAGCTCCTATGAAACCTTCATTGTCATTTTTATTTCCCCCACAAATTAATACTAAACCTAATATAATAAATCCCGTTATGAACAAAATTTTACAAATGTTACAAACAAATTCTGTTTCCATGTATGCTTTGACACCACCAAATAAATTTATACTAACAATTAATAGCAAAAAAATTAAGACAAAATAATTTAAGTTGATATGATTTAAAAAAGTCCAAAATCTTAAAACAATAGATGCAGTCACTAATTGTAAAGGTAAAACAACGCACCATTGTACACAATAAATGATAGAAATTGCAAAACCAAAAGATGGATCTACAAGAAAGGATGGATATGCAATAAAATTTCCCAAAATATCACTATATATAACTGCCAATTCACCGGCAGCTTGAACGACTAATAGAATCATGATGGAAGAAATTACATAACCAATAATCAATCCCAATGGCCCTGCTTGTGACAATATAGGACCAGTTCCTACTAGCAGACCTGTACCAATGCCTGTTCCCAATGATATCATTAGTGTGTGACGAGTTTTGATACTTTTTTTCAAATTTTTAGTAGTTTCGCTAATGTCAGTGTCGTTTGTAACATCATGTTTTTTGAAAGAATCCAGAAAATTATGTAAAACATTTGGTAGTCTTTGATCATTATCTTGAGCATTATCACTATTGCCAGTAATTTGTGATTCGTCTAAAGTTTCACTGTTAAAACTTCTCGAGCTCTTTTTAAGGAAATTCTTGTTGAACATGTAGAAAAAACTAATTTTTTTTTCTGATTTTTGTAGAATTAATATAAACTTGACAAAAACTTGAGAATTATTTGCTTGAAAATGATGATTTGTACTATTTTCTTTTGTAGTACAAAATTTTCTGTCTTGTGTCAGAAAAAAAAATGTCATGGCAACCAGAAAAAGCCGAAGTTGCCCAAAACACGCGAAGCCTTTTAAATCAAATTCGAATGCAACTACCTTTGGAGTTTATATTTGCATATTGCTGTAATGTTGGTCGCAATCTGGCCACGCTCGATTTAGGACATAACAAGCTCATAGAAGTGATTAGGTTTGTTTAGTATTAACTCACCGTAGGAACTCAGCTTTTTACAGAAAACGCTAGCTACAGGAAAAGGATTATTGCTCACTCAAAATATTATACCACTGAAGTTTTGTTATAAAAAGTGTTCACTTCCTTTTAAAACTAATACCAAAAATCATGAATGTGAATGGTTACATAAATAAGCCTTTTAGAGCTCCTCGAAAATTAAATCAGACAAACATATCCAAAGCAAAAGAAATAACCGATTTGCCGCCAAACCGAAAAGCCAAAAGATCAAGAAGCTACGATAAAGTTATCCCTAATGAGCCGGCACTAGCAACAAAGAAGAAAGTTTTATCAATGCAAATCTTAAAAAGACCAACCGTTTCCTCAAGTTCAAATCAATCCTCTAAGAACGAAGCTCGTTACTACGCTTTGATGTTCAGAAAATTTTCCTCGAAGAAACACAAAGTCTGGACGGATGATGGTTATGCCATAATCAAATCCATTTCAAATTCAAGTAATAAATTATTTTTTTATAATGATTCTGGTAAAAATTTTGGTTTCAAATCTAATATTGAACTCAACGATGAAGAAAAATTATTAGATACAATATTTAATGTCAATTCCCTTGAAGTTCAATTAGATTATCGAATTACAGATTGTCATGAAATAGAAAATATAAAATCCATTATACAACCTACAAGCAATGGTGCTTCATCAAATAATGAAATTGAAAATGTTGATGAAAAACAAAAAGATATTCCAAAAGCAATATATAACTCTAAAAGAATACAAATTCCAATATCTCAACTTTTAAAACCTAATGGAGTAACAAAATTTAAAAGTGCAATTGTAAAATCTCGAGCATATACTTCATTAAGCAGTGATAACAAAGGGTCTAATCAATCCATTGAAAAAAAATATTTACCTGTGTTTGATGAAAGAAAAATCGAAAAGCCAATTATAATGAATAAATGTGAAAATGCCGATGTCGATGTCATAATAGATCCGTTATTAGGGAAATTTTTGAGACCGCATCAAAGAGAAGGTGTAAAATTTATGTACGATTGTATCATGAGTCTCAAGAGGCCAGAAAAGAACGAAAATACTGAAGATGGAAACGATTTAACTTCAAAAAGTCGTTTACTAGAAAAAGATTCTGATATTAATGGATGTTTGTTAGCTGATGAAATGGGTTTGGGAAAAACTTTGATGACAATAACATTAATATGGACTCTTTTAAAACAGACTCCATACTGTTCGCTACCAAATTTTCATATTTCTCAAGCAGGTGTTCCATTAGAAGGATTATTTAAGAAAATATTGATTGTTTGCCCTGTGACCTTAATTGGTAATTGGAAAAAAGAATTTGCGAAATGGTTAGGTTTAAACAGAATAGGTGTCTTGACTTTAAAAAACTCTAATACTACAGATATGGATAAAGCCTCTGTTAGGAATTTTTTACGTGTCCAAAGAACTTATCAAGTTTTGATAATTGGCTATGAAAAACTTTTGAGTGTCTCTAACGAACTAATTAATGCTGGTGGTAGTGAAAATTTATCTCAAATTGATTTATTAGTTTGTGATGAGGGGCATCGTTTGAAAAATAGTTCCTCCAAAATTTTAAATACACTTGAAAGTTTAAACATTAAAAGAAAAATTCTTCTTTCTGGTACTCCAATTCAAAATGATTTAACTGAATTTTATACAATAATCAATTTTATAAATCCAGGTATCTTAGGAAGTTATTCATCATTCAAAAGAACGTTTATAAGTCCTTTTTCAAGCGCAAGAAACGTTGCAAATAAATTTAATGAAGATATTATCGATTTAGGGGAAGAAAGATCCAAAGAAATGATTAATATTACACAAAAGTTTATTTTACGAAGAACTAATTCGATTTTATCAAAATATCTTCCTCCAAAAACAGATCTGATATTATTTTGTAGACCAACTGAATTTCAAATAAAAGCGTTTAATGATATTCTACAAAGATCAAAACTAGATTTTCAACATCTGACATTTAATTCCTCCCTAGGATTGATAACTTTAATGAAAAAAATTTGTAATTCTCCTAGTTTAGTTACCAGCGATTCATACTTCAAATCAGAGCTTGTTAAAGATGGATCCTGTGGTGAAAAACAGTACATTCAATCATTTAACTCTGGTAAACTTAAAGTCCTAATGTCTTTACTTGAAAGTATTAAAAGATTAACTCAGAACGAGAAAGTTGTTATTGTTTCAAATTATACACAAACCTTAGATATTATTGAAAACTTATTGAATTCACAACAAATGATATCATGTCGTCTTGATGGTTCTACTCCAACAAAACAACGTGATTCGATAGTATATTCATTCAACAATAATTCCAAAATATTTGCATTTTTATTAAGTGCTAAATCAGGTGGTGTTGGTTTGAATCTTATTGGTGCGTCGAGACTTATTTTATTTGATAACGATTGGAACCCTTCTGTTGATTTACAAGCAATGTCAAGAATCCATAGGGATGGTCAAAAGAAACATTGTTTTATATATAGACTGGTCACCACTGGTTGCATCGATGAAAAAATCTTTCAACGTCAACTTATGAAATATAGTCTAAGTTCAAAGTTTTTGAACGATACTAACAGCTCAGATGATGATAGAAAACCGAAAAAACATTTACAATCCAACAATAATGATGACTTGTTTAATAAAGAAGACCTCAAAGATTTATTCACAATTTTGAAAGATACTAAGAGTAACACACATGATTTAATCTGCTCTTGTGAAGGTAATAATACTACACGCACTCTAGATACGAAGGACGGTCAAGATTTATATTCACAAGAAGTAGAACAACGCAAAAAATTAGCATCCTGGACCAATGCATTAGAGGCACAAAAGGTTTTTGATGAGTTTAGCGAGCTGCAAACACAACGTAAAAAGAAAGGAATTGAGGATTGTCTTTTGGGTTATAAGCATATTGACCCTACGGTCAAAAATAGCTTATTTGATGAGGTATGTCAAGAAAGTCTAAACAGGGTAAAAGATACTGTGAGTTTTATATTTGTCAAACCGGGCGAACTAAATGTATCCAAATGATTCATTACTTTTGAGGTACAATCTTTGACGATGTTGTTTTTGCTGGTATTTAGTTTTTTGAAATGACGAAATTTCATACTTTGTCTCTCGCAAGAAAAAATCGGTTTTCAAAAAGATGGAAATGGCTGCAATATAACGCTTTATAATAATATATCAGTACATATTTTTTATACCAAAATCGAATGTATATATATATGCCCATATATTATAAAAGAAACGTAAAGGACTAATTGCCAAATTAACCTATGTTTAAATCATTATCAACTTTTCTGAATTCTATATTTCGATATAGAAAGACTAATGTTAGTCTCCTGCTGTTAATCACCTACCTCACTGTTGGTTATTTATACTTACAAAATGAATCATATAATAATGAATATTTACCTGTAGATGCACTTTCAGAACATTTGCTCGAAAATGCATGGTCCGATTTACAAAATATAACATACTCGTTTCATCCTTATACTTCCAGAGACAACGATAGAGTCCATGACTACCTTTTAGATAGAATCAACGACATAACAAAAGGTGTACATTTTGCGAATATTTCTGATGATTATCAGAAAGATACCAAATATATGGGCCCTGAAAGAGCTTTTGTTGATCCAGCCGCCTCTTCTACTGGCGCTATTTATTTTGAATCCTCTAATATTCTTGTGAAATTGGAAGGTTCAAACTCGAATAAAAAAGAAGCTTTGTTATTATCCGCACATTTTGATTCAGTTCCAACTTCACATGGCGCTACAGATGATGGGAAAGGTATTGTATCATTACTTGCAATGCTGGAATATTACTCAAAACATCAGCCACAAAGAACTTTAGTTTTTAATTTTAATAACAATGAAGAGTTTGGTTTATTGGGAGCCATTGCATTTTTCAAACATCCTTGGTCTAAATTGGTTAAATATTTCATTAATCTTGAAGGAACAGGTACTGGAGAAGGCAAAAGCGTATTGTTTAGGACATCTAATGTTATGACAGCACAGCTTTACAAGGAATCAGTCATTATGCAACCTTCTGGAAATTCATTATTTCAACAGGGATTTAATCAACGTTTTATTCAAAGTGAAACTGATTATGCTATATACAATTCTGAAGGCTTGCTAGGTTGGGATATTGCTTTTTATAGACCAAGAAATCTGTATCATACAATTGAAGACAGTATTCAGTTTACTTCAAGAAAAGCTGTTTGGAACATGTTATCTACAACATGGCAGTTGTGTGCTTATATTTCTGAAGCAGATATTAAAGCAGCTACTGAGGAAGATTTGAAAACACCTGCTATTTTCTTTGATATCTTGGGTAAATCCTTTTTTGTTTTTTCATCAAAGGATTTATTCATATGGAATTTTATTTTACTCTTAGTATCCCCTCTAATTCTACTGATTATCCATTTCATTGTGAAAAAATTCAAAACTTCAAAATCTTTCTCGCTTTTAGCGTGGTTTAAGTTACCAATTGCATTTACCATTTCTGCATCATTGTTGAAATTATCGGAAGACTCTATTATTAAATGTAATCCGTATATCGTTTCTCGTGATTTTCAATCACTTTTTGGTGCATTGACTGTTGAATTTATTCTGTTAAACTTTTTTGTTTTATCATTATTGCAATATATTTCAAAAATTGATATCTCAAAAGATGTAATTCTAATAGAATTAACAGTAACTTTATGGTTTGTATTGGCTTTTTTTACTTATATGTTATATTCGACAGATTACAAAAGTACAGGTGTATATCCTATTACGATATTATACATCTGTTTATTATTGACTATTATTGTTTATTTACTTACCATTGCATTTAATTACGAATCAACTACTACTAAATTGGAAGACTATGACTCTCAAACAAATTCCATGATTAATCAAGAAAATTCATTTGGAACAGATTATCAATCCACTGAAGTTGAATCTGCTAACGTTCAAACAGGAAACTTAGAGGAAGGTTCATCAGCGAATGAAGCTCAAGACGAACGCGCTCCTTTGTTGTCCTCTTCGCAATCCGGGAATACCGTCTCAATGGTTTCTGTTTCTTCAAAAAGGACAGTCAAGGTACCAAAGTACTATCATTACGAATGGTTTTTGCAGGTTTTGATTTTAATTCCTGGCTTGCTTCTTTTTTTCCAAACTTCAATGGACCTTTTATTTGGAATCAATATAACTGTACAAGAATCAACAAAGTCTTTTAATTATGTTTACATGATTTTATTTGTTTTATCCATAATTATTTCAATTCCTATTCTTCCTTTTGTTACAAAACTAAGATTTTATGTGATTCTAGGTTTAATAATTGCGTGGGTTGGATTGACAGCAAGATGTTTATTTTTAAATCCATTTGATTGGGCTTCTCCTTTAAAAATTCGGTTTGTTCAAGATACAGAAGGGAAAGTTGATTTATATGGTAGAGTACATTTTATTAAAGACTTAATATCTGATTTACCTAGTGTAAAGGTTCAAAAAATGCATAATGCATCGGCTGTAATAGACTGCGTCGGTGAATCACTTGGTGTATGTTCATATTATGGAATGAAACCTAATATTATTAATAGAAAGAAGGAGGAAAAATTAGAATTGATGACTGTGGACGTTGTTTACAATAATAGAAAATCTGAAAATAGATCAAAATACGCGCCAATTGATGCTCAACTCAAAATAAATGTTCAAGAAAATAGAGCATGTACTTTATTTTTTAACAGTTCTTTTACTGACGGCGAACATTCTCCAGTTAAAAAAGTTGCGGTATTTAAAAATGACGATAGTGATGTCTTCAAGAATAATAATGGTATCAAGAATTTACAATTACACAAATTAGATTTTCAACAAACTTTATATCATGTTGGAATCCAATGGTTTCCGAAAATTCTCTCAAGTAGTGAAGATGAGCAATTAGAGGATGCGAAATTTGATGATGATAAACTTGGGGTAACTATTAAATGTTATTGGGGTGAATATGATTCGGAATCTATTGTAAATGGAGAAAATGTTAGAAAAGTTCCTGCATTTGATGAATTATTGGAATATTCACCACTTTCTTATTCATTTACAAACAAAGAGAAAGGTATTGTTGTTTCAGAACAATATATAGAATTATAGGTGAACATTATATAAATTTTTCTACCTCTCTTAATCTTTTTTTTTTTTTTTTTTACTTTTATACTTTAAAGCAAGATAATTTTAAAATGGTAATGCAAATGTAATAATATATACAGCTATATAAATAAAAGATGCATGAAAAAAGTGTCTTTATATATAATGATGATGATGGCGATGACGTAAAATTACGATAAGTATCCAAAATGTTCTAAAATTATAATTAACGTTTATAAAATATGTTGGAATGTTGTGAATGTAAGTCTTTTTGAATGGCATTTGGGTCTGTATCATTGGAAGTAGCAGGAGCTTGACTCCCTAGAGGTATTGGTAAAGATATTTGTGGTGATATGTTTTTTACATTTTGATCAAAAATTTGTGTGTGTGGAAAAGAACTTAATTGATTTTGTAATGGATTTAAGTCAGAGATCAATTGTGTAGAATGTTTAATTGGGATACCTTGTGGACTAACTCTAACTGTCCGATCATTTACAATTTGATTGATGCGTTTTTGAGAATTTTGAGATTGATATTGTGGGAAATGATCAGAAAATGGAGTGGCCGTTAATGCATGATGTTCCCTATCTCCAATTACAGTTGGTGGTAGTGGTTGTGCTTGATTTATATGCTTCTCGTCAATTAATGAAGCTTTTGATTGAGTTGAAGGAAGTATTGGAGTAAAACCCTGTTGAGAGGAATGATGTCCTGGAAAATTTCCAATAGGTGGATAAGCTTCTATATTTCGTTGTGATGGTATATGATTTGGAAAACTATTTCTATGCGTAACAGAATTTTGTTCTTGATAAATATGATTGGATTGGTTATTCAATACTGGATGACTATGACGATATTTAATGGAATAATTTTTATTGTTATTGTGATTGTTATTAGTAGTAGAACTACTAATAATAGTATCAGTATTATGCACGACGTAATTAGCATGCATGTCTTGAGGCAGGTGATAAGCATTTACAGGTGGTTGGGTGTTTTGGCTTGGAAAATATTGTCTAATGGTTTCATCTTCAAAGCTATTTTTTTCATTAATTTGAGAACTATTAGTAATTATTTTTATAGGTTTTGTCTCAGTTAATTGTTCTTTCAACGGGTCTGTGAAAATATCATTGTCAATGTTTTCTAATTCATGGAAAATAAAATTATCTTGATATGTTTTAAATTCAATTAATATTGACATTGGAACATTTGGAATTGAATATTCCATGATATTACCTTTGATTTCTTTTGGTTCTTTTTCCGAAAGTTCATTATCATTATTAATTGAATCATTTTCAAGTTTTTTAAAATTAATTTCATTAATTATTAAATTTGAATGAATTAATTTTAATTCATTAATATAACTTGAACAATTTTCTAGATTAAATAATTTAATTGATTGACCAATAGTATCTATTGCATTTTTAAAATTATTTGTTGCTGTATAAACTTGTGATACACCAAACCATGCTAAAGCTCCAAAGATGTTTTCATATCTTGTCTTTTGATTTATTATTAAATGATCTTTATTTTCTTGTGTATTATTAAATTGGTCGTTGTCATCATCATTTTTAGAATTATTATTAAATAATGAAAGATTAATTGCTTGAGAATAAGTTGATAAAGCATCATCAAATTGACCTGATTTTAAATATAAAGCACCTATAGATATCCAAAAGATTGGATTTTTAAAATTTAATTGTAAACCTTTTTGATAAAATTTAAAAGCAGATGCAATATTATTATGATTATCTTGTCTTAATAATAATCTAGCAATCATATAATAAATTTCAGATTGATCTTTCTTTGATGTCAATGGAATATTGATTAAAAATTTATTTAAAATTAAATCTATATCATTTGAATCACCATTTAAATAAATTAATTGTGATTTTAAGATTAATAGTCTTTGTATTGAAAATAATGTATGAGGGAAAAAATTTATTCCATCATCGATTAGTTTAATAATTTGTTGATAATTATTTGGATTGTTAATATAATCTATTGATGCTAAAAGATGATAAGTAAAAGTAACTTTATTTAATAAATTTTGAATTGGGATTTCATTAAAATTTTCATTTAATAATTTAATGATATAAGTTAAATCATTTCTTGAATTTATAATATCATTAAATTTTCTGAAAAATTGTGCTCTTGTTATTAAAACATTTAAATAATAATTTAAATTATTTGTTCTTTCGAAAAACATTAAATTTTTATCAAAAGTAGAAAGAAAAGAATTTAATGAATTTTTTTTAGTTTCCATTAATAATAGAATTCTTGAACTTAAAAGGTATAAATTATTAATACTGTCATCATTAAAATTAGTTGATTGTAAATTATTGTTGAAAGATATTATTTTTGAATAAAAATTTGTCTTTTCAAATAAATCTATTGCTTTATCAATAGCATGTTTTGCATCATCAAAAGTATTTAATTTATAATAACATATGGATAATTTTTGCCAAATGTTAATATTATTTAAGATAATGGGTGATTTTGAGTTTATAACATTAATTAATAAATGAATGACACCAATAAAATTTTTATTTTTAATATATGCATTACTTAATAATAATAAACTTTTAACATCTAATGGATTTTTATTTAATAATTTAGATAATATATCAAAAGCTAATGGTAATAAATCCATATTTATTGCTATGGAACTACATGTTTGTAAAATATCTGTTTGTAGATTGTCTATCTCTTGGTCCATAATTGTAAATATATTTTTAAATTACTATAATTAACGTAATTTCCCCAAATAATGGAAGAAAAAAAAAAGTTTTTAGCTCCAAATATCTTTATTAGTTTTGTTATAGTTTATTGTTGCTGTTAATATGTTAAAATATATAAGAATATAATATTTATTATGAAAAATACTTTTAATGTTGAATAAAGGTAATACTATTTAAAATAATTGTTTTTTGAATAAAATTTTGCAAGAATAATTGTAATAGATTAAACTTTCAAGTTTAGTTTATTATTAATTTTTTGCAAAGAATATAAATAGTATAGTATTTTTATAATTGGAGTGCAGGATTGAGAAATATAAAAATTTCAACCATGTATTATTGATTAATTGAGTGTAATTCGAGCACTCACTTAAACTTGTTAAGTAACTATAGTTGAAATTGACAAGATAATGTATAACTTTAATAAGAAAAAAACAACAAAGGATGGGTCTTTTTATTATTTTTAAAATTATCAAGATTGAAAAAAAAAAGGTTAAACTTTGGTAAGAATTTTCTAAATTTTTTCTTAGTATGGGAAATGCATATTTCTGTTGAAATATCCATTTTTAGTTCAATTTATTTGTTAAAATTCGAATGCCATCATTGTGCAGACAACTTTTGTTCACGGGTTTCTTCCTGTTTGACATTTGCTGCAAAAGGATTTTGTCAGTATAACAAAAATAATGTTAAATGTGTCCCAAGAATTTCTATATCATAAAATTCACTACCCAGAAAGACTGGGCTGAAAACGTTGTGCGTTGTTTTTTGTGCGTTAATCAATTTTAAATTTAAAAACAGTATAAGGCAATTTAATTTTCGCGATAACCGATTCTATACAAAAATAGGCTACCACGCAAGAAAACCTAATTCGTTTTTTGGAACTCCTCCGTTAAATATACCAAAAATGGCTTGATTTTTTCAATAAGCTTTCTTTACCAATATATTCCCTCGCGCTTATAGACACAGCTTATGTAATAGATTGTTCTTAGCATCCCAAAAGTGATGATGATGTTTGTAGAACAAAAAAATCTGGCTTACCAAACACTGCTGTTTTACTGCATCAATTGAGCGAAAAGAGTTAGCTACATGATTCCGTCACTATCTTCCAATTAAGTTAATTCCTTTAATCAAGGAAATAATCCACATCTTATGTCCGGTTACTGACCAAAATGGCGTAGCCATCAAACTACCCACAATAACATGACTCCTTTTCTTGGCTTCTATTCATGTATTAATTAATTATTTGTGAGAAAAAAGATTTTCTCTATGGGTTTACTTACGAATGTCTTCCTTTCGTGAAAAAAAGAATTTACGGAGGAATAAAGTTACTTAGTTTTTAATTAAATTTTTAAATTACCAGCGGAGCCGGGAGAACAAAAAATGGCTTAATTTAAATCGCCGGATAAGGTTTTACAATTACTTGCCCTTTACCTCACACAAAAAAATTTCCCCCCAGCACGATAATTTAACAAGAAAAAAAATATGGGGTCGTCTATTATTAATTGTACTATGAGAAATTTTTTTGTGCGTTTTATGGACATTCTCTTCCAGATTTATAAACTTTGTTAAGTTTTACCCACGTTTCTTATTTACTTGTCTTCCCTCGCGGGTTACAAAAGAAAAGCAAAAAAAAAAAAAAAAAGGAAGAAATTTAGTAGTGCCATTGGCATTGCCAATAATAACCAAAAATTTGACCTTTAACAAATTACCATATATTGATTAATTTAATAAACGCATAAAACAGTGATAAAGATCTTATAATTTTAATTTTTTGGACGAATTGAAGTTTTGGAAACATTTTTTTCTTTACATTCCTGTATACTTAATTGAATAAGACTTAAAATGTATAAACATAATGTTGCAAAATAGTGCTCCAAGGAAGAAAATCACCCTTGATACTCATAACATTAAAAGTTTTTATTTATTATTACCCCAATGGATCAAGTTATACAAAACTTTCATGTGCTTGTTATAAAAAAAAATCATAGGGAAATTTAACTGTATATTAAAGCACAGCAAAGGCAAGTAGAGGGGCTTTGAAAGTACGTCTCGATGTTTCCTTTTACGGCTGTTATTTTTCAATGCGGTAGATAAAAATTTCAAGGGTGTATGGCTTTTTAACGAAAAAACGACAATTTGCGTTTAGTAATTTCTACATTCCAGTCTGAAAAACAAGGATATAGTATAGTTGTCATTGTGTATGTCAAAAAATTTTGAGCTTCATCAAAGATATTACTAAGGATCACATAATTGTATTCGAAGCAAAATTTGTCGTTTTTGCCCTTTTTGGTATTTATATGACATATGAAAATGTTTTGTGGTCTTGTCGGGTATGTAACTCATGGCATTTCTATAGTTGGGTTGTTTTTCTCTTCGTGTTTTCTCTATTATCTACTCGAAAAGGGCGACCTTCAAAAAAATTCGTGGAAAACTGCGTCGAAGAATACGTGGCGAAATTAGGTGTGATCATTTCTTACAGAGAGAAACTTTGAAGATTTATTTCTTTTTGTAACAGATTATTAAGATTAACGTTAGAACAAGAATTTACACCTTTACATACCAAAAGAGTAATCAAAATACGAAGGACCTTCGATTTCGAGAAAAAAAAATTAAATCTCATTTGTTACTTTTAGAATTTTTCATGTTTCAAATAGATTTACCTTAATGTAGACAGAAGCGCATATAAGAGAGAGGACTTGCCGATTCGGGACTTCCGAAAACTACCCCATTAGACATATTTAAAAGAAACGAATTTGGCCAAGCCCAACAAACGGCTCATATTCATTCTTTAAGAATATTTTACCTTTTTTTGAAAGTGTTTCAAGAATTTCCTGATAAAACTCGTAGGCAAATCAGGGGGTATTAATAGAATTTCTTATCTTGGAGATTATACTTTTAAGTTTGCGAATGTATTTCTTTTTTATTCTTAAATCATAAACACCTCTGTATAGTTATAAAATTTTGATTTAAACTTTTATTAGTTTTTTTTTACTGTTCTCAGTAGTTTTGAGAACAAGATAAAAAATGTTTCCTTACTTGAACTATTATTATCCCCTTTCTAGTATTTTTTTCATCATTTTGATTAACTTGAGTATTTGTTATATGTTCTCTCTCGATCTGCAATGAGTGCGTTCTTTCCTTGGCTATTATTTTTTACTTTATAAGGCTAATATTAGTCTTATGATCTATTTTACTTTTTTGGAATATATTTTATAATTTTATCCCTTGGAATTAACTTTAATTTGAAAAACCAAAGCCGTGAATCAAAGCATTGGATATAGAATTATTTCTTTTGTTTGTTTTTTTTTGCAATTTTTCAAAAAGTCATCTTATACAGTACATATCGGTAAATTTTTTCTTTAATAAAATGAAAAATATAGTAAAAAACAAGAGTTTCTATTTTATCTACTTTAACTAATGTTTGTTATTATTATTATTATTTTGCCATCAAGTTAATCTGTTGATTGCTTTTATTTAATCAATTTTCTTACATATTAAATAAACGAGCAGTCTGTAAAAATCAAAACATTCTTTAAATCGGTTCATTATTGAACATTAAAAGTTTTTGAATGACATTCTAATTATAAAGTGAAGAAAAGAATTTTATTTCACGTGTTTTTTTCGTTTGATAGGAATAATGTCACAAATGTTGAAAATAGAAAAAACTACACAAATAATTAAAAAAAATGAAAAAAATAAACAGAAAATAATAATAGAATTACCTGTAATTAAATTAAATATGTCATAAATTATTTTTTTTTCATATAATCAAAATTTAACCATATATATATATATATAAATAAATTATACTTGATATTTAAAATTAATTAGCTAATAAAAATGTCATTTTGCTATATTTTAACCGAAAATTTTTCAAAACAAATTGAATTATGGATTGATAAAAGTTCAGATTTTTTAAAATTATACATAACTGATTTACCTGATTCAAATTTACAATCAAAACCACCACAATCTCAAGGTTCAATTGTCTCTTCAATATCAACAGTTTTAACTGATAGAACAAATAGATCAAATTTTTTTATTAATTCAAATTTATATTCAGAAAGTCAAGTGTCAAAATTAAATGAACAAGAAAATGATTTAATATTAAATTCTAATAAAAATTCTAAACATATAAAATTTCAACAATCTTTAATTTTATTAAGTGATTACACTAATTTATCATTATGTAAAGATAAGATAAAAAATTTAAAAAATGAAAAATTATTAATACTTCCAAGAACTTTTCAACATCATGAAATTGATAATTTATTGAATGATTTTTATATTAAATTAAATTTTAAAATAATTGAAAATAAAAATTGTTTAATGTCTCCAGATAATACAATTAAATCAACAGATCTTTGTTCAAATTATACTAATTATAAATATAGTAGATTTAATAAAAAAGATGTTAATCAAATTGATTTATTATGTAGATTTTGTTATGGTAAAAATTGGATTCCATGGAAATTATATTTAAAACATTTATTTATTTCACATGGTATTATGTCAGAATTTCCATCAATAATAATTGATATTCGTAAAAGGGAGACTGTAACAAATTTTAATAGAAAATCATTAAAATATTATTGGATGAATATTAATTGTAAATTTGTTCCTTTACCTAGACTTTATTTTTCATTAAAATTATCAAATGGTACTAGAAGATCATATGTTAAATGTTCAAATTGTGATAAATGGATTAGATTAGGTTGGTGTGAATACGAAACAATTGTTAAAAATAATAAATTTGAAAATTTTCCACAAGATTTAACAAAATCTATTATTGATGATAAAAAAAATGTTAATATTCAAACTAAAAAAAGAGAAGATATTGATGGATTTTATGAAAATTATTTTTCTCATTATATCTTTTGTGATAAAGATAATTTTTTAAATAGAGATTTTTATATTGAATTTGAGTAAATAAATTATATAAACATATAAACAAAAATAAGAAAAAAGAAATGAGGACTATTATGATTTAAAGAAATGATATAAAATGTATTTTATTGTTCTCAACTTAATTAAAGTTTAAGTTAAGAAAACGAAATTAACTAAACAAGGAAATATATATTGTCATCGTTTGAAAAATTAAAAGAAAAAAAACAACAACAACAAAATTGTTTTTACGTTTGCAGCAATAAAATTTAAAGTTTTTCAACAAAAAAACTCATTTTGTTGTACAAGTTAATTTATAAGATCAAAATTTTTTAAAATAATAAAATTATTTCAAAGCTTGAGTCATTTATTATACGATTTAAATGTGAAATTTTTAAAACATTTTCCAGGTACATAGATATCATTGAATTCTTGTATAGTTTATTTACGGAAAGATAAATTTTAAGTTAAAATTTTTTGAAAATTTTTAACTAACTTTTAATCTGATTTTTTTTTACAACTTACATTTTCATTACAAATGGTAATCTTCATTTGATTCATTAATTTTTTCAATTAAATTATCTATTAAAACAAAATTTAAATCATTTGATGAAAATTCTTTATGAGAAGATGAATTAACATGACTTTGTAAAGAATCAGAAAAATTCATACGACAATTTTCACAATATTGAGACATATTATCACTAGCATTAAATGATTTAAATTTTAAACTTGATCTTATTTCATAATTATTTGAATTTAATAAAAAATTTTCTGATGATAAATTAATTGTTTCAATGGTATCGTCTGATGAAATATCAAATGAATTGTTTTTAAAATTTTCATTAAAACTTTGATATTCAAAATTTAAAGTATTTGATCTTTTTAAAGTAATTTTTTGTGAATTAATGTAACATTGTTTTGAATTTAAATAATTTTCATTGTCAAAATGATAAAATTTTAATGGATTATAATTTTTATTTGGTTTTACATTTTCACTGTATAAAAATTTTAACCTTGTTGCAAAATTTTTATTATTTAAATCTTTTTTATATCTTTTAACAATTCTTTCATTTGATAATTCATTGTAATCTTTATCACCAATAAATGGACATCTACCATAAGAACCATATTTTAAGATTGGGTAATTAAGGTTATTATTTGTAAAAATTTGTTTCCAAGTTTTACAAATTAACGGTCTAAAAAACTGATTTAAATCATATAAATAAATGAAACTGTCATTGTTAAAATAGATTATATCTATATTATTTTTATTAATTTTATCATTTTCCACATCTTTTAAAGATTTAATATTTAATTCTAAATTATCAAAGAAACGACCAAGTTTATCTAAATTCCATGTCTTATAATTTGAAGTTGATAAAATTTGTGAATCAATGACTATATCTACATTATTATTGAGAATAGGAGAAATTTTACCACCATGATAAAGAATTTTTTTCTTGTACATATTTTTCTTTGTAATTAAATTTTTATTAAATTTTGTTAATTTTTTATTAATTAAGTTATCATTAAAGAAAAAAGTTAATTTATTTGATAATTTCTGTTTCCATAATATTTGCCATTTCTCTAAATTATCCCATTTTGTTAAGATTAAATCTTCAGTATTTGAAATTGAACCTATTAAAATTTTGTTTTGTTTACTTTGACAATTATTCAAAAATTTTTTTAACAAATTATCATTATTTTCAGTAAACATAATATATATTATAAATATAAAGCTTTTTTTTTTTCTATAATGTATGTTTTTAATTTTTTTGTTTTGCTTATATAAGCGTATATGCGTATATATAATTTTTAAATTTTCATTTCGTTTAACCAAGTTTATAACCGTATAAATCTTTAAATGCTTTTAATGAAGATTGCATTTTTAAAGATAATAGACCATAAGGAAAATCATTTGAAGCAATGAATAATAATAATAAATCACTTTGAGGTAATTGTGCAATACAAGTATGTAAATCTTCTATTTGATAAGTGAAAATTTTTGTTTTAAAATTATTATTAAATTCAAAATTATAATTAAAAGATGATGAAGTTAAATTTTCTTGATCTTCAAACCATTTATCTTTTAAGAGTAAACTCATCATTTTCAAATTATTAATTGAATTGTCGATATCATTGTTTGCATCTTGGGTAATTGAATATGATAAGATTGAACCATTTAAACTTGATAAAAGAATAGAAGATTGTAAAGATGGAGATACAAACTTATTGTTGATGTTTACGTTACTTAGAGTTTGATCTAGGATAGATTTGACGTTTTTAGAATTGATCATTATATGTAATTTTTTTTGATTGGTATAGAGATATGTGTTTAGAGATTACTTGAGATCTTGTTTTCGGAGGAATCGCAGTGGCCTGAAATGAACGTTGTTTGAGTTTTCAGAGGTGGACAGATGAGATAAGAGAGAACCTGCATACAACCATTTGTGAGTTGCTTGAAGCAACCGTTTCATGTGTCATTTGCAATGGCAGCAGCCATTGGCAGCAGCCAAACTGCGGAACAGAGCAAACTTTGCAGCGCAATTTGCGTTTCAAGAATTGTCACATTTGCCAGGCGGCTCGGGCCAAGCGGCTCGGGCCAAGCCCCCGCAGTCGCCCGGCCGTTGCCCGGCCGTTCCAAGACGAACAGTTTGTCGCCCGCAAAAACAAAAACAAACAGCACGCGCTGTCCGCCCCCCGCTCCTGCGGCCCCGTCTTCGCTACTGCTTCTGGGAACGCTGCACGCTGTTTACACAACAAATCCGTCCAGAAAAAATTTTCGACCGCGTCTGAAAAGTATTTAAGCAACAACGGAATTTCCTCGATTCTTTCCATTGTAATTCCCCCCATCTTTTTTCTTTTCAACATACACGCCATCCCAAAAAGTTACTAACTTAGCCTGTATCAAACGCTTTTGCCCCTCGCTTATTTCTTTAGCCTTTGCCACAGATACTATACGTATACCACACAAGAGTAACTCTATTAAAATGCAATTCAAAAAGTCCTTAGCTACCGCTGCTTTATTCAGCGCTTCTGCTTTAGCAGGTATGTTCTCCCAATCCATTCTACAACAATTAATCATACTCGATACACACATCTGAATTTTTATGTCACCTCCTATTTTTTTTTCGAAATTTTTTTTTTTCTCGGATAAAATTTTATTTCCTTTTTCGTTCGCATTTCGTGTACCGTGTCTATTCAATCCGTTTCACATGATAAATAATTTTTTTTTACTAACAATATCAATATCGAAATATTATACATTTCTTTTTCTTTTTTTTTTTTGAAATAGCTGACTCTACTAACAGCACCAGTGTTCCATCTAGTTGTTCTCTTTCAAGTGCTACTGCTACTGCTCAATCTGATTTAGATAAAATTTCAGGTTGTACTAAATTAGTCGGTGATTTAACTCTTACCGGTTCTTTAGGTTCCGCTGCTTTAGCTAACGTTCAAGAAATTGATGGTTCTTTAACTATTTACAATGCTACTTCTTTAGGTTCCTTTTCTGCAGACGCTATCAAAAAAATTTCTGGTTCTCTTTCTTTAAAGGAATTAACTATTTTAACTTCTGCTTCTTTTGGTTCTTTAGAAGAAGTCGATACCATTGAATTACTTACTTTACCAGCAATTTCCGCTTTTTCAACTAATTTACAAAAAGCTAATAATGTTATAGTCTCTGATACTTCTTTAGAATCCGTTGATGGGTTTTCAACTTTAAAAGAAGTCAGTGAATTAAACATTAATAATAATAGATATTTAACTGCTTTTGATTCAAGTTTAAAGACTATTTCAGATTCTTTACAATTTTCATTCAATGGTGATGATGCTAATATCTCCTTCGATGATTTAATTTGGGCAAATAATATTACTTTAAGAGATGTTAACGGTGCTTCTTTCAAAAAATTAAGTACTGTTAATGCTTCTCTTGGTTTCATTAATAATACTTTAACTAATTTAACTTTAGATGCTTTAACTAAAGTCGGTCAAACTTTTATTGTCAATTCAAATAACGAATTAACTAAATTATCTGCTTCAAATTTAACTTCTATTGGTGGTGGTTTTGTTATTGCTAATAATACTGAATTTAAACAAATTACAGGTTTTAGTGGTGTTGAAACCGTCGGGGGTGCCATTGTTATCACTGGTAACTTTACAGAATTAGACTTATCTTCATTAAAATCTGTTAGAGGTGGTGCTGATATTGAAACTTCTTCTGGTAATTTCTCATGTACAGACTTAAATAAATTACAATCAAAAGGTGCCATTCAAGGTGATTCTTATGTTTGTAAAAATGGTGCTACATCAACTTCTGCATCAGGTTCTTCATCCGCATCTTCTTCATCAGGTTCTTCATCCACAAAATCTTCTAAATCTTCTGCTTCTTCAGGTGATTCCTCTTCTTCCTCTTCTTCTGAAAAATCTTCTTCTTCTAAAGCAGCCGCTGCAGGTAACTTCATTCCAACAACTTCATTCATGGGTGCTATTGCCGCTGTTGCAGTTGCTTTATTATAAGAAATTTTAGATAATCTTTTTCTCTTTTAAAAAATAAAAAAATTTTTCTAAATAAAATAAAATAAACAATCTAAATTCTATTTACATATATACAATACTCTCTTCTTAATTCTTAAAATATATAATGTTAATGTTAATTCAAAGTATTTAATCCTCTTTTAATTTACTATATTTTCTTTTTTTTTGTTATTAAATAAATATACACACATATTCAAAAAAACTTTATACAATCTCTTTTTTTTTTTTTTTTTTTTTGATTTTGTAATAAATTATAATTATATCTATATATACTAAAATTATTTCTTATTTCTTCTTGATGGAGGAACATAAGAACCTTTCTTTGGACCAGATGTATTATTAGAGGCCTTCTTTTCTAATGCTGCCTCCATTTCCCTTTGTTTACGAGCAATTTCTTCACGTTTTGAATCATTCATTGAACCAAATGGACTTGCCTTTGGAGTTGATGTCTTCTTTTCTAATGCGGCTTCCATTTCTCTTTGTTTACGAGCAATTTCGTCACGTTTAGCATCATTCATTGAACCAAATGGACTTGCCTTTGGAGTTGATGTCTTCTTTTCTAATGCAGCTTCAATTTCTTTTCTCTTACGTAAAAGTTCTTCATCAGCTTTATTACGTGCTTCTCTTTCAGCAGCAGCAATTTCAGCTTTACGTTTATTAATTGCTTCTTGATAACGTTTTTCACGAATTTCATCAATTTTCTTAGCTTTAGCAATTTCAAATTCTTTTTGTTTTTCTTTACGAATATTTTCAAATTTATCTTCATGAATCTTAAATAAACGATCTTTTAAACTTGTAAAATCAGAATAAACTTTAGTTAAACGTTCATGATCTTCTAATTTCTTTTCATGTTCAACTTTAGCTGCATCAATAATTTTTTCATTCATTAAATTATATTTTTGACGATCAATTTCTTTTAATTTTTCATCTTCTTTAACTAAAATTGGTAATTCAACTTTTCTAAAAGCTCTTTCTGTATAATCTAATTTTTTCAAACTTGAATTCATCTTTTCATCTAATTCATTTTGATCTTTTGAAGCTTGTGTAACAATTAATTTTGTTAAATCACGTAAATCAATCTTAGTAGCTAATGCAGGATCAATATAAACACGACCATTAGCATTAGTTTCCTCAATAGCTTTTCTAGCAACACTAATTTTAATTTCTTCTAATTCACGTTTTTTCTTTTCGACTAAACGACGACGAGCATCTTCAGCTAATTTAGCTTCAATAGATGCTTTTTCTTCTAAGATACGTTGTTGTCTTAATTCAGCATCTTTTTCAGCATTCAAAGCATTTTCAGCTAAATATTTATCCTTTTGTTCTTTAGATCTCTTAGCACGTTCTTCAGCTTTTTCTTTTAATTTTTCAATAGATTCTTTATTTTGTTCAATTAAATTTTCACGAGCAATCTTAACTTTTTCAAAATAAGAAATTGTAGAAAATTCTTCAGTTTCATTTAATGTTTCAGATAAAGATGATAATTTATTACGAATATAGAAATTACGAGTAACAATAACTTCTGGTTCAACAGCAGCTTCATCTTGAACTTGTTTATTTTCATCTTCAATTTCTTCATTGACTTCATCTTCTACACCATCTTCTAAAATTTCATCTTCTAAATCTTCTTCATTTTCTAATTCTTCATCAGCAGCTGTTGGAGTAACACCTTGAGTGAAAACGGTAAATGGATCTTTAACAAAAGTAACAGTTTTAGTTTCGTGATTAATCTTAACAGAAACGTAATCTTCGACTGCAGCTTGTAATAAAGATCTTTCAATATCCCAAGCAGATTGATTCATTGGTTCTGGTAAATTGACTGATTCAAATAATTCATCAACATTAACAGATATATATTTAACAGATGAAGCAACAAAACATCTTCTAACAATAACATCTCTAATTGATTCAATATATTTACCAAAGTATGATTTGGTAGATAATTGAGGTAATAATTTTGTTAATTCAGATTTAATAGTTTCAGCATCAAAGTTAGATTCCATTAATTCATATAATTTCTTGATTTCTTCATCGACATTTTGATAAAAATCATCTTGTAATAAAGATTCAATAATTTCATTTCTTGATGGTTTGGATTCTAATTCTAATAAACGGTATAAACGAAATTGTGGATTGTAACCAACGGTAGGTAAATCATCTAATTTAACAGATAAAGCAGATAAGAAGATAATAGAAGCAAATTTCTTAAAATCTTGTTCAGAAGCGTTTGGATTTTTAGTATATAAGTTGTAAAATTTCTTCCAAGCAATAGTGTGTAATAATTGATCACCTGAAACAAAAAAGACTTCAGCTAAGTTTTGGTAATAGTTAGCTAATGTGGAGGCCTTTGGAGCAATTGTAGACATTTTCATTAAGTGGAAGACATCTTCAACAGATCTGAAAGCTTCATGCCATAATTCTAATTTAACAGAAAAACTGACTAATTGAAAACGTTGATCTAAATAACGTTGTAAAGTTTCAGAATCACTTAAATCAACAATGTTGCTACCAGCTTTACTTTGTTGATAGTTAGCCGCATCTAAATGTTGACGTAACATATCAGCTAACCTTTTAAATTCATTTTTACGATTATATTTTAAGCAAAATTGCATACTTCTGTTAACAACACCAGAGTATGTAATTTCTAATTGTGAATTGTTTCTTAATAAATCTAATACAGAACGGTATGATTCCCAAGTAAATTTCATCCATGAAGTTATTTCTTCATCATTAAAACCTCCAACAGATTGATCCTTTTCATAAACTGAAATTAACAAATTTTCTGGAGTAACACCACCTTCTAAGTCATCATCGTCAACTTCAGATTTTTTATCTTCCTTGGCTTGTTCAGCAGCTAACTTCTTTTCGACAACATCGATGAATTTACGAGAAACTGCACCAACAGAAACTAAACCTTCTGTAGAACCTTGAACTAATTTCTTGTATTGATGTAAACCATCTTTGATCATCTTACCTTTCTTTAAATCAACACCTAATTCTAAAAACTTAAAAACAATTGGTTCGACGGAAGGTGGTTCAGCAAAACGAATTCTTCTAGAAGTTAAAAAATCAAAAAGAGATTGTAAAGCTGCTTGGCTTTCACCAATAGAAATAAGTTCTTCAGCTTTCTTTAAAGCATTTTCTGGGCGTAAAGCCGGTGGAACCATCTTTTTCTTATACATGATGATTAAAAAGTATGTATAGATATTTGCTTACTTTATTAATCAAAATAAAATGAATTAAAAGTTAGTAGTATGTTTTAAAGATAATGGTGATGTAGGAAAGATTTCAGTGATTTATTATTCGCAATGATTTTGTCGGATGTTCAAGCGAAAGAAAATTTTTCATCTCAAATTTTTTTCAGAAACTATTACCCGACCAATAAACTTAAAAATAATAACTTTAATGAACCAGTTTAAAATTATTAATTGAAGTTAGAAATTCGTTTAATATATCATTTATAAAGTTTATGTATGTAAATATGGGGTTTTAAAGTTATTTAATTGGCATAACGTATGATTTCGGTTGTGTATTTTTATATAAAGAAAAAGAGATAAAAAGATAGCAAGGCAAAGGTTTTTTATCATATACAGATAGTATTCATAATTATAACTAACATCAGGGCAAAATAGCAAAACAAACACTTGAAAGCTTTGCATATTTTTTTATTGTAAATTTAAAATTGTTATTAAAAATTTAGTTAAACAGCTTGACTCATTAATTCAATGATTTCATTAACTGGGTCTTCATCATGTCTTGCTGTTTCTATATTAGTCAATGCTTTTTTGATACTGATATTCAAGTTTGGAGCAATTTGAGATAATTGATTTATAACAGCAACTCTTTCGGCATCTTCCATAAAATTAGATTCAATCATAACATTATTAAATTCATCCAGCGTTGTCATATTTGGAACGGCAATTTCATTATCAAAACAACTTATGATATCCATTTGTTGCAGAACGGAATAAGCTGAAGTAGTTGTCATGATCAACAAACGACGACCTTGAGGAGGTTTGGTTTTTAAAGCAACCTTTAAAACCTGAAGGATATTGTTTGAAAATCTCGGACCAATAGGAACCCAATCTACTAAAGTTTCGATTGAATCAATTACCAATATATTTAATGGTGATTTGTAAGCATCCCTAAACGTATTATCTATGTAGGCTATTTTAGCACTTTCAGACATACCCGATAATTCATTTGGCGAAATTAATCTAATGAATGGGAATTCAGACTTTAGTGCAATGGCAGCAGAAAGAGCAGTCTTACCAGAACCAGGAGGACCATGAACCAATAAAGAAACTAATCTTGATTTTTCACTTTCACGAACTTGACGTACATACCTATCACCATTTTTCAAAATTGCATTAACTCTTTCTGAATATTCAATGATACCACCTTCGACACAGGTTTTCAAATCTTCTTCATTAATACCAAAAGCTGGGGTGACTTCATTCAAAGCATTTAAAAAGTCATCTCTTGTGACCTTTAACTTGGCAATATCCTTTTGATTTAATTTAGTTTTACCTTGACCAATATTGACAGTTTTGTTGATGGCAAAAGAACTTGCACTCTTAACTAGACCTTCAATTTCAGCACCAGAAAAATTCTTTGTCAATTTTGCTAATTCAGCTAAATCAACATCTCTATCCATCATTTGATTTTCTCTCATTTTTTTGGTTTGGATTTCAAAAATTTGTAATCTCCCTGGTTCGTCAGGTAAATGAATTTCCACTTGAACTTCAAATCTACCAGGACGAAGCAATGCAATATCAATTAAATCTTTACGATTAGTCATACCAATCACTAAAATATTGTTTAATTGGTCAACACCGTCCATCTTTGCTAATAATTGATTAACAACATTGTCACCAACTCCTGTACCGTCACCTCTGGAACCTCTTTGTTTGAAAACAGAATCCAGTTCATCAAAGATGATAATATGTAAAGATGATTCGTCACCTTTAGCCCTATATTCAGTCTCTGCGTCTTTAAATAAATTACGAATGTTTTCTTCAGAAGAACCCACATACTTACTTAAAATTTCTGGACCATTAACAATTTTTGGTTCTTTAGCATTTAACATTTTACCAATTTTTCTGGCAATCAAAGTTTTACCAGTACCGGGAGGACCGTATAAAAGTAAACCTTTTACATGAGTAATACCCAATTTTTCAATAACTGCTGGAGGAAAAATTCTACTCGCAAATGCTCGTCTGAAGATTTTGGTGAATTCTTTATCTAAACCACCAACACCCAAATCTTCAAACTTAAAATCTGCTCTAATGACTGCGTCCGATCTAGGTCTCAAAGAATTACTTGATTTTAAATTGACGAGACCATCTCTCCCTTTGAAAAAATTGATTTGTGTTTGTTTTGTCAAAATACCTTTTGCCTCAATACCTGTAGCAATATTTCCACTGACTTCAACTTCTCCCAAATCAATTGCTTGAAGATTTCTTACTTTTAAATCAAAAAAGAAGCCCTTAAATTCCATTATTAAATATTGAGTAGGTGAAAAAATTTGGGATTCGTAATTTTTAATGAATTGATTAGACAACTCATCTTGATCAAATGCTGTACTGACGGCTTTACCTCTGGATCTGAAAGAAATTTCAATATCAATAGAACCTAAGTAAGATCTTTTACCAGAGTATTTAAATAAATCAAAAGCGCGGGCTTGAACTTCTTGATTTAACGACCAACCACCCCATGTTCTTTGATTACCATTAAACCCAATAGTTCCTGGCGGCGTATCATTAGAATGTTTTGTGGTAAAAACAAATAAATTGTCAATAATGATGTAAATATTTTCTGGAAAATCTTTTGAGGAGACAGCTGCAACATTCGCTAAAGCATATGCATTGTTTGGACAGTTAGCGACCATTAAGTGACGAGGACGTTGATCGACGTTGGTCATATCAGGTGGAGTGCGTGAATGGCCCAACCCTGATTTTCCAAAACCTGGCAATTTAAACATATCCATTATTAAAACTACTTATGTACTACGGTTCTTTACGCCCTAGTTATATTGGTGTTTAAATAAAATATGAATATTGTATGATCTACAAATATAGTTTTCTTAATATGTCTCGAGTGGAACTTTACTGTTTCGAAAAATAACAGCAGAACAAGTTTGAGTAATCTTTATTTATCACTCCGCCAAATTTATAACAGGCGAAAAAAACCAAAAATAATAACATGAAGTTGTCAATTTACAAACTAACAAAAATAAAGACGATGAAAAATTATATTAACTATTATAAATTATTATGATTTTTGACTTTTATTTGGAAAATTATCAGACATTATATAAAAAACATAAATCGACTTCGCCCTCAGCAAAATAGTAAAATCTTTAGGTGCCCTGCAAGGCAAACTTGTGACAGCTTGCAGAGGCAGTCGTTGGTATGTCCTGTAAATAATTCTAGTAAAATTTTATATACTTGTTATAAAACAACAAGTTTTTCTATTATTATCTAAATGGTTTAAGTACATCTTTAAAAGTCTTATTTAAAGTATTTAATATCAACAAACTAATCCATATGATTTATGAAACGTTCATCATCATTGAATTTTGATATATGTACAAACACTACGATTTGAAAAATTAAAACTGACAGTTATCAAATTTTTTACTCTTCTAATTTTGGTAAACTCAAACTAAACGAACTTCCATCTACAGTATCAATGTCATTAAATTCATCACCTAAACCAAAGCTGCCGGTAGTTTCTGGAATTCCGAAAGTCAATGAATCATTCTTAATAGGTATTTCAGAATTCATCATGAGGGAGGTATCAACATTATCATTGTTACTCGAATTTGCCCCTTTGTCCTCTTGTACCTCTTCTTCTGGAAGAATAAACGCATCCTCGATAGATTTTTTTTTATAGTTTGTACTAATTTTACCAGTTGGTGGCAACCTTAACTTTGATCCACCTTTATTCTTAAAAATCATTTCATCATCTTCCAATATTAAATAACAGGCCGCGTCAGGATCAATTTTTTTATCCTTATCTTCATCAACATTTACACCTTTAGGTGGCTTCAATGTATAATTTTTGGATCTTTCATATGCTTTTTTCAATAGAGGTACCATCATAGTCCATGAGGAAGAATCATCCACCATTTGTTTTGAAAATTTCAAATATGAGATATCTGTAAGTTCTTCTCTTTGAAGTTTTTTAACTTGAACCTTCATTTCACTATCAGGAGTTTGAAATTGGGCCGATAATAATTGCAAAGGAACAGATGAACTTAGTACACCAAATTCCTTCTCCAAACCCAAGTCTTTGAAACCAAAAAAATCTTCCCCAGTAAGTTCTGATGCGAAATCACCAGTAAGAAAACTTTGACTTTCATCTTCAAAATTATGCTCTGATAATTCCTGCAATGTTGGCCTTAACAAATCCTTCAAAAAGTTTTCTAATCTGGACTTAACATCAGTCAGTTTCTTCGTCTTCTTCTCAAATTCATTTTCAATGTATGTGTAAAGATCATCAGGTTTGTTAATACCGTTCTCCAATAAAGTCATTTTTAAAATTTCCTTGGGACCTTCGTTATTCAATGAAATTGTTTCATTGTGCAATTTCATTGTATTGACTAAGTTTGATAAATACTCACCAGCTAATTCAGTTAACATGTTTATGGCAGATGGTTGAGTGGTCTCAAAACCGTTAGACATAGATATTTTTGAAACATTTTTATGCATTATTTTCCAAATCACTCCCTTATTGTTTTTATGATCATGTGTTGATAACTGCGAAACAGGATCCAGATCAGCAGAGTCATCAATGCTCAAAGATTTATATCTGTAGGAATTTAAAAAAGCATTAGGATTCTTGTTATTTCTGGCTGTTTGCATATAATGCGGACTCTGTAAAAGTCGAATTAGTGAGATTTTGTAACAAACATGCCTTATTTGCTGTATTAATTCAATATTTTTATTTATCCTTGGCGTCAATCCCTTTTTCACTGTTTTCAAATATTCACTTTCTTTCTTTTTCCCTTCAAGAAGAAGATACTCAATGGTACTATTTTCTTTTTTTTCAGAATTTTCTATACTAACACCTTCATAATTTAGTAGTGGGAACCCGTTATTTGTATCATACTCTTGCAAAAACATTAAATTATCAATATCAACGTCCACAGCATTTTTGTTGTAAACAGAACTATCCGATCCTGCTTGTTGGTTTGGAACAACCTCAACCTCTTCAACCTTCTCCACAATTCCGAAACTATTTTTCATAACAGATTCTTCCTCAAGTTTTTGTGCGTATATCTCTGCTTCTTTCTGTTGTTTGTATTCTTGATAAAGTTGATTAAATGATTTCATTTTTTGTGGATCTTTTAAAAATGCTTCTGACTGAGAATTTAAAGTGCCATTCTTAAAATAGTTAGATCTTTTTATACATATCTCAGCTCTTACCTTTGCCGTCAATGATTTCCAAATGGATAATTCGATATCGTCTTTATCATCGTCTTTTTCAACAAGGTATGATTGTGAGTTCATCTCTTCCTCTTCCTCTTCCTCCTCGTCCTCTTCATCTTCATCTTCAACTTCCTTTTGATCATCTTCTTCTTCTTTTACTTCCCTATCGTTATTATTTTGCTCTCCTTCTCTACCTTCTTGTTGTGGTTGAACCTCGTCTTCACCATTTACAACCTTATCAACTTTCGTACTGGCATCGTGCTTTTTCTCCTCATCAAAAGATATTTTTTCTACTTGTTTTTTTTCATCCATGTCATTTAAAGTGTGTTCATTTTCTTCAATTTTATGGTTTCGTAAATTTTCCACCTCATTTGTCTTATTATCATCATTTGATATTGTTTTATCTAGTCCTTCTTCTGGGTTGACAGGCATTTCTTCCATAGATGTATTATTTTTCAAATCTTCAGTTTTCTCGGTTTCTTTTGCTTCATTATTTTCAGTTTCGACAGAGTTCTGATTTGCAGGCATATGTGCTCCCATATTCAAACCTTTTCTCCCAGAACCAGCTACTTCTTCTTCATAATCGTCTTCATAATCTTTATCCTTATCCATTTCTTCTATTTCTCTTTCAACATCAGCCCTATTTCTTACAGTAATATTGGGTATCATTGGAATTAATTTTAAAGATTTTTTTTGCATAGCAATTGCATGTGCCCTTAAAAAGTGCGATGGATCTGAATTGTAAGTTAAACAGTTTTTCCAAATTAACATTATATCATCCACAAATTCCTGTTTGGAATCGTATTGAAAAGTCTTTAATTTTTTTAAAACTGTGTTTAAATCCATTGATTTTTTTATGATTTGATGATAATTCGGTGCTTCCCTTTTACTGACTTTGTTCAAAAACGGTGTTGAATGTTCAGTGTAATTTCTTAGTTCAAGCACAACTTTTTCACACGCTTCATAAAGTTCTTCTTGGCCAATTCTATCATCAGAAGTCCACTTTGATCTATTTTTCCTAACATCAATCAACAAATGTTTTAGCTCGTAATCAGAAATGTTTAATTTTGTTTTGTTTTGTTGTATTGAACTTAAAAGATGCTTTAATGAAAGATTTGCTATTCCAAGATTGACTGGTAAAGTTATACTACCTTGTCTTGGTCTTTTTCTATCAGGTTCGCTATTGAATTCTTCAGTGCTATCTTGCATTTTGACATCATTATGATCATTATTCGATTTTTCTGAAGAATCTTTTTCTTCATCAGTTGCAGACGTATTACGGCATCTTTTCTTCTTGGCGGTCTCAATTAGCTCATCATTTTTCTCTAATTTCAGTCGTTTCAACATTGTCTCTTTGTCATATTCAAAATTGTGATACATTTTACTCCAATTATACATTATATTATCAATGTTATTGGATCGTAGTTTAGAGAGAGTACTTTTTGAAATTTCTAATTTTAGTATTAATTTATTATCTTCACCAATCTCTAATTTTACGTTTTTTGACTTCTTTCCATTATTTCCGACATCACTTTCTTGCTCCTTTTTAGGTTCTTCGTCTTCATCAAAATCATAATCTTCGTCTTCTTCGTGTCCAACTTCTGTATTTTTGTTGGCATCTGTCATGTCTTTAGTTTCTTCTAATTGTTCAACTTTTTCTTCTTCCATATCATCCAATAAAATGTAGTCAAATACATTTTTCAATTCTTCAACTTCAGAAAGTTCATTGGGATCCACATAGGCTGCATTTATGGCACATTGCCATAATACAAAACGAATTTTCAAAGATAGGTTACCAATAAAATTGGAACCATCAATATGTTGTTTCAACTCTTCCAAGTCTAACTCGGAAAAATCTTCGCCGTTTTCATTAAATTCAGGTTCATCGTGAGCATTTTCAAGTAATAAATTATCGGGTGTTTCTGGAGCATTGGTATCAACGTTAACAACGTCTAATATCAAATTACCATTCATCAATTCATTCCACACTTTGATTTTATCTTCATGATTTTCAATGTTAATGATGTACTCCAATACTATTAATTGTTGAGGAGTAAGGTATGATTCAAATGCATTCTCACTAAATAGTTTTTCAGTTAAGGAATACAAAGACTGTGTTTTTGTCCTTTGATAATTGACCAAAGGTATATTGTCAAACATTTTCTGTGGATTCTAAGACCAAAAAAATAAATCTCCTTGAACTATTTTTTTTTCACCTTTATACAGACTGGTCGTTTTTGGCTTGTTGTTTTTTACTAATACTATATTAATCTTGATCAAGTTGGATAGTTTTTTCAGTTGTTTTTTACTTTTTAGCGCGAAGTTGTTTAATTTTCGGCACTTGGTAGCTTCACCAAAAATTATTTAGGAAACCATACGAACTTTATTTTTTTAGAAACATGTCAAGCTTGGCTTTAATATAGTTACATTTTAATTAGTATAGCAACCTTCGCCACAGGGTTTGTTGGTCTTAGGTTTCGCTGATGGTACAAGAATTTTGTCTTAAGTGCTTTTATTTAGTAATTATTTTAGTTAAAATGTAGCAATTATAAGACAAACACTTATTTCTTGCTAATTCGTATGAGTAATATTAATACAATAATGTTAGTGTGATCCAGAACACTGGATCAACTGAAATTTTAAGATAAAAAAAACATTGAGAGATATCTTGTCTTCTTATATTTTCTGGGACTTTAAAGGGTTTTTCTCAAAATATTATAGTTTACAAAATAACACTACACACGTACTTTTCAGTCACTATTTTTGGTACAACCTGGAGAAAAAACACATGGTAAATTAATATAATAAATATTTTATAGCTTGTTAATTTATTAAAAATATATATGTATCTGTCTATTTTAAATTATAAAAGATTCATTAGTCATTATAACGTTATAGTGAAATTTAACTACAAAGGACATACTCTATTTTTGTCATAGGCATTGACTAATTTGGTAGTTGACTTGACAAAATGCAATTCAATTAATTAGTGTTATAAAGCTCAATGAAATACTTTTTTAAAAACCTAGAAAAAACGGTAGGAGTGTATATTAATGTCAGTTGATGCTGAAAGGTAGAAGAACAAGTTATGCGACGTTAAAAAATTACAATTTGTCAACTAAATACTAAAAGGTACAATTTCTATATATAATTCCATTTGGGATACTTAAAAAAACAATTGAAACCGTTAACTATTTTAGAAATTACTCTTATAAGATTATACATTGTAGGTCAGATGTTTTTTATTATATTATTGTTGTAGTTTATTTTGATGATTCTTTCATTACTAAACCAACAATTTTGTTTTTTTTGAAATTATCTGCAAAAACAAAACCAAATGTTGCTGGTTTGAAAATAACAGTTTAATATGAAACTTTTTATCAAACAATATATTAAGTGATCTTGGGATGCAGACCGTTTAAGATTATTCAAAAGAAACAAATATCAATTTTAGAAAGGTATTCTATCATTGTTTGAATATGTATTTTCTATTATACAACAAGAGCAATCACTTTTGGTATTAAACTAAAACATTCAGTATAAATTGAAATGATTATTAAAAAAACCAAAGCTATTTTATTTTTAATATTAAAAAGTAGTAAATTTGATTAGAAACGTTTGTTATAAAAGCTACACTGTTAAAAACTGTCTATAAGTTTATCTTTTATCTTTCAAAAACTATGGGAATATGACTTTCGATTAAATGCAAAATGGTATGGTGCATTGACTAAAAGTCAAAGTGTCGATTAATTAGTAGTCTGTTTTATCAATTATAATGCAATTTGTTTTTGAACGCATTAAAACTTTTTTGCGTTACTATCTTTTATTTATTTATGTAACATATATCGTCAAGAAACAACACATTATAGACTAATATCTTGAATAACTAGTATTTTAAGAACAAAGAAATCAAAAGATAGAGGAAAGATATATAAATTTTGTTTATGTAATTTTTTCGTCCATATTTTTATGTTACACAGACAGTTTTAAATTTATGTAAAATAAAAAGAAAGCTACTCAAACCGTAATAATCAGAATTATGCTCATAAAAAGCCTAGCCTGATATCTTTCGTTCAAAATAACATAACATATTTTATTTAGATAACCTCTGTAACATAGAAATAGCTAGGTTTCTGTCAAAATAAAAAAAAAAAAACAAACCTAGAAATGCACAAAAAATTTTAAAAATATAATAAAAAATAATTTGAAAATCTCTTTTGATGCTTATTATATGGAGTATAAAGAAAAAATTTAAATAAATATCCGTGATAGTTTAATGGTTAGAATTGGCGCTTGTCGCGTGCTAGATCGGGGTTCAATTCCCCGTCGCGGAGTATTTTTTTGTTCATTGATTTGTAAATAATGTAACGAGAACTTACAAAGCCTTTGTGAACCTTAATATTTTTATTTTTCTAGTATTTGGAAATTTTTCTTAAATATTTGACAAAATAATACCTTGTCATTACTAAGAATTATGTGTTGTAAATTCAACACAAGTAGTCATGTCTTGTTATCAAGTCGCATTGTTGCACCACAAATATTGATAATAAAGAAATATATCTAAAATATAAGTTTCAACTAATCGATTTTTTTTTTTTTTAATTTTTTAAGTGGTTTAATTTAATAACCCATACTATTGTCTATCTATACCTATTTTTTCACCTTTTAATGTTGAAAATAAAACTAAAAAATAATGGAATGAATACAATAACAATATTTGTTAAATAAAAACTTGAATAATGATTAATTTACTTTGAAAAATGTATATATAAATATTTATCATTATGTATCATTAGGTGGAAAAAAAAGCTTTTTATATAATTAAAAGAATTATACAGCATATTTTTTAGTCCATTCTTTAGCGGTAGCTTCATATTTTGCCCTATCAGTCTTATAAATATGAGCGATTTCTGGAACCAATGGATCATCTGGATTAGCGTCAGTTAATAGAGAACATATAGATAATAAAACTTTTGATAAAGTTAATGCAGGAGACCACTGATCCTTTAAGATATCTAAACAAATATTACCATTGGCATTAATATTTGGATGGTAAATTTTTGTTGTGAAAGCAATCTTTGGCGGTTTGAAAGGATAGTCAGTTGGGAAGTGAATAGAAAGGAAAAATACACCACCAGCATACGGAGAGTCACTTGGACCCATGATTGAGGCTTGCCAATGATAAAGATCATCACCGACTGGACCTGTTGAAAAAGAACTTATTGGATCCCTTTGAAAATAAAAATGGTTTTTATGTTATGTTAGTAAGAGAAATTTTTGTGTTAATTAAACCAAGTCAGAAAAGTAGTTTACATACTTTGTTAAATCATTTAATTCTTTTGATATACGTTTACTAGACATTTTTCAATATATATAAAATTGATGTATTTGTTTTTTTTCGTTTAACTCGATTAGAGATTTCTTGTTTGACGTTTCGGCGGTTTTTCTTTGTCCTCAAAGAGCAGTATTCCCCTTTTATATCTATATATATATGTTTACGAATCTTTGTACTGTACGAAAAAAGTGAAATGAAATGACCCAAAGAAATTTCTAGATTGCCACATAAATGGCAAGGGGGGGAGTATGAAAAAACACTGAAAGCGCGAGAATTGAAAACTAGCGCGAAAGAGCCGAACATCGAAAGAGAACCCTGTGTGGAAGATGCCATCGAAAGAGGCAGGAAACAGATTTACTTGCTCGTGGAATGTTTTTCACTCTTTCAACTTCATAATTATATTTGCCAAGTGTTACTTGCCACTTTAAGAACATATTGCCAATGAACAGAAAAGTGAGAAGAATGCCAGTTTCAATTACCCGACGTTGAGTTATGTAAAATTCTGACTAGTATGGAGACATGGGTGACACCACATTTATATTCTCTATCAATCTTTTAACAAAACATTTGAACAAAATGAAATGCATACGTATCATCGGCAACGTAATTTAACCAGTTCTACGCACACTTGCCCTTCACTGTAACCCTAATTGTAATATTAGGGCTAATAATAATGCTAAATTTAAAGTCGGAAATGCCGAACAACTTTTAACCGTCTATTTTTGCTACCCGGTAATAGGATGTTTTTTCAAGAAAAATTTTTCTAACGAGAAAATTTTGAAAAATGAAAAAAAAAAAAACTGAGATGAGATGAGCTGAAAAATAACATCAAGTCTACTACAGCAAATTTTCAACATTGGTATATTCTTTTGAATCCGAAATAATACAATATAATAGTGTCAATCAAAATGGCTAATAATAAAGAATTAGACTTATCTTCTTTGAGAGACAGAATATCCTCAAAGTTAGAAGGTCAAAACACTAACAATAAAAAAAAAAATCAAAAGAAAAATGCCACAAAAGAAGCTCCTCAAAAGATTTCTAAGACAGACGAAGATAAAAATGACGGTGACAAAAATGAAGAAACTGAAGTTTTACGTCGTGAAGCGTTAGCTCTTGGTGCTTCTGAAAAAGATTTAGAATTGATTAAGGATTTACAAAATGATGAAGATGAAGCCAGTGAACAAGAATTTAGTGGTAGTGAAAAGAATGATGAAGAATTTTCCAACGATTTAAAAGGCTTCATGAAAAATATCGGTTTAAATAAAGATACCGTTAAAAATGTTGAAAATAATGATGATGATGATGATGATGTTTCTGAACATGAGGAAGAAATTGTCGAAGAACAAGAACAAGAACTTAGTTCAGACTCCAGTGAAGAAGAACTTGAAAAGGAAGAAGAACAAGAATCAGAACAAGAACAAGAAAAAGCAGAAAGTGGGTTCGTTTCAAGCGCAAATATTTTAAGCTCAGATAAGTTAATCATTCCAAATGACACAGTTTGGTACAACATTCCTGTTGACCCTCAAATTTATGAAAATATAAAAGATACTGATATTCAATTAACCAAAGATCAAATTGAAACATTATATGAAAGAGGTAAACAAACTTTAGAAACTGATAATCAAACTTATTATGATGAATTTACCAAGGATTCTTCTCAAAGAAAGTTCATGTCTCAAATTCTTTCCGATGGTACTTTAAATGATAAAATCTCAGCTTTGACTTTATTAATTCAAGAATCACCAATACATAATACAAAATCTTTAGACACTTTACTTTCATATTGTAACAAGAAATCCAGAAACTCCCAATTACAAAGTATTAATGCATTGAAGGATTTATTTTTAAATGGTTTATTACCAGATAGAAAATTGAGATATTTCAAGAGTCAACCCGGTTTATCAATGATGGTAAATAAAAAAACTTTAGCATTGTTTTATTTTGAAGATTACTTGAAAAAATTATTTTTTCAAATTTTAGAAGTTTTAGAAAAATTATCCCATGATCCAATTATTCACGTTAGATCATCTGTGTTAACCCACATTTTTGATTTCATTACATCTAAACCAGAACAAGAATTTAATTTACTAAGATTAGGTGTCAATAAAGTAGGTGATATAGATTCAAAAGTTTCTTCCAAGACTTCATATCTTTTATTAAAATTGCAGCAAGCTCATCCTAACATGAAGAGTGTTATTATTGATTCCATTGTTGACATTTCATTAAGACCAAATGCTGATTATCATGCGACTTATTATTCCGTTATTACTTTAAACCAAACTATTTTGAAGAGATCAGATGATGATATTGCCAATAAATTAATTAAAACCTATTTTACTTTATTTAGTAAATTTTTAATTAGTACCGATAAGGATTCAGTCGATGATGATCAAGTAAAAACTTCTGCAAAAGGTTATGAAAATAAAAGAAAAAAGAATTTTAAAAGAGGTAAAAATGGTGGTAAATCTATCAAAGAAGAAAAAACTGAATCTGAAATTTTAAATGAAAAGAATTCAAAATTATTTAGTGCTTTACTAACAGGTATTAATCGTGCATTCCCATTTGCCCAATTACCAGCATCTGTTTACGAAACTCATTTAGAAACTTTATTCAAGATAACACATTCTGCTAATTTCAACACATCTATTCAAGCATTAGTTTTAATCAATCAAGTTACTGTCAAAGCTAAACTAAATAATGATAGATATTACAGAACATTATATGAATCATTATTTGATCAAAGATTATTAACTTCCTCTAAACAAGGTATTTATTTGAATTTACTTTACAAGTCTTTAAAGCAAGACTCAAGCAATGTTGAAAGAGTTGAAGCTTTTGTTAAAAGAATTTTACAAGTTTCTTCTCATTGGTTAAATATTGGTACCACCGCTGGTTTTTTCTTTTTATTATTACAATTAGTCAAAGCAATTCCACAAATTAAAAATTTATTAATCAACTCTCCAGTTGATTATCAATATCAATCAGATGACGAAAATGAAACCGAAGATAGAAAAGAACCAAAAGAATATGATGGTCGTAAACGTGATCCAAGATTTGCTAATGCTGATAAATCATCTTTATGGGAAATTACTCAATTTTTAAATCATTTCCATCCAACTGTTCAAGCGTACGCTTCTTCATTAATTGAAGGAAATACCGACTCAATTACTAAACCTGATTTAGGTTTATTCACTTTAGCCCATTTCCTTGATAGATTTGTGTATAGAAATGCTAAACAAAAGCCAATTAATAGGGGTTCATCTATTATGCAACCTTTATTTGGTGGTTCTTCTATTAACGATTCATTATTAGTTAAAGCTTCAGATGTTGTATTGGATGAAACACCTGTTAATACTGAAAGCTGGTTAGATAAAAAAGTTGAAGATATTAAGCCTGAAGATAAGTTTTTTTACCAATACTTTTCCACCAAGAAAAGTGCTGTTAAGAAAGGCAAGAGTTTAGAAAAGGTTGAAGGTGATAGTGATGATGATTTAAATGAGGATGATGTTTGGGATGCATTAGTAAAATCTAGACCTGATGTTGAAGATGACAGTGACGATGATATTGGATTTGGTGAAGAAGATCTTGGTTCTATGAGTGATAGTGATAGTGAAGAAGGTGATATTGATTTACCAGAAATTGATAGTGATGATGATGATGGTGAAAACCAAGACTTGGAAGCTGAATTAGATGCTGAATTAGACGCTGAATTAGAAGCTGAATTAGACGCTGAAATGGAAAAAGACTCCGACAATTCTGATGACGATATCTTCCATAGTTTTGCTAACGAAGAAACTGGTGGTGATGATGAATTATCAAAGAAACGTTCGATTGATGAAATCTCATCTTCTGGAAAAGAAGAAGAAGGACAAGAGGTAGAAAACGATGAAAAAGCAGCTAAGAAGAAGAGCAAAAAACAAAGAAAACAAAAGATGAAGGAATTACCATTGTTTGCGTCTGCTGATGACTATGCTAAATATATGCAATCTGATGAAGAATAGAAGTTTTAATTAAAGATAGAAATTTGACGTGTAAAACTACATTTATATATTTTCTTGTTTTAGTATATGCAATAAAGTTAATACACACCTGTATATTATAACTATAAAAGTAATTTAGAATATTTTTTGGGTGATTCTAAGGAAAAAGAGGTCATTAGTGTAGGGAATAAAATTAAACTTCGAGCAATAATAAACATATTCATTAATGGTTATTTGAATTTATCTACAAAAGTTTTACAAATAAAAAAAGTAACAGTAAGAGTGCTAAAAACAATTGTTTAATTGGTTCACGTTCTGACAGCATTTAGGGCAAAACTAATTACGAATTTAAGTGGAAAGTTCCAATTCCAGAATAAATATTTTAAGGCTCACTTGACAGTTTAAAGTTTTAAAGCTGTCAATTTCAAGAACAAAAAAAAGCAATTAATAAAATTAAAAGATGAAAAATTCTAAAATTGTAATTGGTCATTATTACATGGCACAGATTAACATGACATCATAACATATACCTTACTTTTAATTAAAGAAAAAAGAGGAGATCAAAAAGGCAAAAAAAAATGAAGAAAAATTATCTGTTTTTTTCAAATTTTCAGATTTCTACAAAACTTTATCTATGTGAACCTTAAAAGTTTAATAAAGAGGAACTCACCATGTGATGGCTTTGACAAAACCGAAAACGCTTCTGGTGTCCTCTATTTTCCCGAATAATTGGCGATGTCATTTAAGCGCGGACATTAATTGACGGACTTTCATGTAAGGAAAATGTTGCACGTCAGTGATGTCACAAAAAAACTCGGTAGAATTCTTCCGCGAGCTTTCATGTGTTAATTTTAGCATCTGTCAAATTTGGTAATAGTTTTTTGCCGGTTATATACAAAAATTAGGAAATATAATATTATCCGTGACACTTCCATTGAGGTTTTATGTTATTATACAAGGAAGTCTGGAAAAAAGAAATGACAATTTTCTTTGAACAGTGGACATCTCATTTCCTGTCTTAAACATTTGTCTGTTTATGTGTTTTCAAGCTAACTGTCTCATTATTTATCATGAAAACTTGTAAAAGACATTTACATAACATATTGGTTAGTTTTGATCAATTATAGAAATATACTTATATTTTAAACCAAAAAAAATAAAAAAACTTAAAAAAGGCAGTTCTGTAAATATGATAAAACCGTTCATTTAATTAAAAAGAATAGGGTTAGCGTGAATTCAACCTTTTTTACCGTTTTATTTGTTCTCAAAAAAAAGCGTAAACCTTGTTATGTAACCCTGGAATAGTGGTAATAATAATTAAAATTATTCGATGGTTCAAAAAAATCTATATTAAAATATTCATGATATTGTATTTAGTTTTTTTTCAACCCTTTATTTTTTTTATTTTTCTTTAATGTTTTGGATTAAAACTTCGATTTTTAAAATTAAACAAACATAAAAAGTATTGTTCAAATAATTTTGTTTCCAAACTTCATTTAAATCTGAACCGAAAACTGCTTTCAATTTAACGATAAATAATTATTGTATAATTTACTGATGTTAAAGTATATACATACACTTCTATACCGTATTATCTAGTGGAATATAAATATTTAATCATATTTTTAAAATGCGGATGTACTAAGAATATATAGATAAGTAACAAAAATGATAGGTTAGTTTGACTTAAGATATTTGTTAATACGTTTATAATGATGCCAATAAAATTATTAGTTTATGTAAATTTAAAAAAACAGTCTTGACGAATTAATTTATTTCTTTAGCAAACACAAAATGTTGTCCTAAATAATTTTGCATCTCGTTAAAAAAATGTATGAAAAAATATTTCATGCACTGAAGGACAACAAAAAATAATTGTGGAAAAATAGTAATAATAATGAAATGATAAATTTCTAATTTTATTTCGTAAGTTCTTTCTTATTTTAGTTAATTAAGAATTTAGAATATATTTTTTTAAGGATAATTACAATGACCTTACCATATAGAAAGATTAAGTTTTAAGTCATAAACTTCTTCTTTGTGTCACCGTAGAAAGAAAGGAAAAATTTTTCGATTGTTTAGAATCGCAAAATTTGAAACAGATTTGACTTCAACAATTTAAGAAGATGCTATGCTATAACATATAGGAAGATCTAGTAGGCAATTAAATTAATGCACTCATCAATCCAGGTGTAATGAATTCTATTATTGTGAAAAAATGTTCACCTGGCCCACTTCAGATGAGACTTAAAGTTAGAGTTAATTTTTTTGGCATCTAATTAAAAATTTACCTATCACTCAAGTCAAATCACTTGTTAAATTGTTGCATTCCAAGATTACCCTTTTTAAACTGAAAGGATATGTTTTTCTTCTTTAAGCATTGAAATCTGCCCAAGAAAATTGCCTTTATAGGAAATGATCCCTTTCTCTAAAGAATTTAAGAAAAAAGACAAGCAATCGATACAACACTCCGGTATGTTTAATCGGAAATGTCGATATATATTTTTTTCCTATTAAGCTTTTAACTATAAAACCCCCCGCTCACACAATTTCTCTTTATCATATGAATAATAATGCTTTTATCGACAAGGAAAGGTGAGAAGGGGCTGCGTAAATTATTGTACTATAGAAAAACATGCAAGTTATGTAATGATACAGAAAATTCAGATCAACACTTGAACTCTTAGGGACATTCCAAAGCTTTTTATTTTAAGGTCACATCTTATTTTGATAGCAATCATCTTTAACCAAACATTTAATACTAAAATCAAATTTTAGTGTGTCGAACATCTTAAACGATTGTCTTTCAAGTCTTCTAAAACATCTTGGGTCAACTTCTATTTAAAAGTGGGAAATTATTTGTTTCCCCCGAGTTTTATTTTTTTCTTTACCCCAAATTCACCCCAATAATTTTGTGCGTAAGAATCGAACAAGACATGCTATTAAAAGTAAAATTTGTTCACGTAGTATTTTGTACGCAGTTTTAGTACGAAAGATGTATGACAAAAATTTTTGCTGATCCTACTGTGCATTTGTAATTTCTGGATCTTCACGACTGCTGTGCGGCCTATATTGTACAAAAAAAACTTTTTATCGGTAGGCTTTTATGATTAAACTTCAAAAATTGTGTTTACAAGAATTGGGACAAAGATCTTTAAGAAGTTGCAAAGAAAGAATTAAACGAATGATTTTAACAAGAAATTTCCTTTTGATAATTGTAGTGTGCCTTATAGAACCGGCTCGACCTTTCCGTATTTGTTAAGAAAGCGCGGAGAAAATTGATTTTTTAGGAAAAAAATCATATAAATGGCCAGGAAAAAGCAAAATAGAGTTTTTGCAATTGCACCATGGAAAAGATAAAACTTAACACTGCCATGCCTACATCTTTTTCCCTTGTTTACTCATCATTGGCAACTTACACTTTGTTAATTTCTTCGTAGAAATCAAATTTTTCAATCTCTTTTTTTTTAAAATTATTAGGAAACAATTCTTTTTTACTGAAATCCCGCACAAGGTTTGAACTTTCAAATGTGATACAACCTCCATGCACTGCGCAGATTTACTGTTATCACACATGTTCTACAAAAATGCCCTGCCAAGAAACTTGTCCTCAGAAATTCACCTTAAATAATTATTTTATTCTAGTTTGATTGTACAAAATTTTGATTTCCAAAGAAGACATATCACTATTTTAGATTTAGAAATGACCGTGGCGAAGGCAAACTTGAAACAGGAAAATAATGTCACTCTTGCTTTTTTTTTTTCTATACATCGAGACGAATATATATTATTATGATTTTATCCATCTTTGTTCTTTCAGAATTCTTTAGGAATGTGCATTTCGAGCTATCGAAATAATATAATTGTGGGGATAAAAATTTGTACTTCCATTTTAATATTATACAACTAATTTTTATCTACTTCAAATAGACATATATACTATATTAACTATATTATTTAAAACGAAAAAAACTCAAACCATTTTACCGTTCTTGAGAGATTTTTTTTTTATTGCGCTCAAGGTTTCTCAGATTCAGAATTCATTTTACTTTTTTTTTTGCATATAATTTTATTTTAGTAATTGCCTATTAAAATAGTATATGACAATTAAAGTATAACAAGATATACACTATCATATAATTTCTTTATATTCCGTTTAAATTTCAATATTTTTTTCAACTCACATTCTTCAAGGTGATACTTTTATATACATGGCCGAAACAAATTTTGATCCAGCCAAAAGAAAAAATTCCATTGGCAGCGTTTCGAGCCGTAACGATGGTATTCAAAATCTTAAAAAAACTGCAACAACAAACGAAACTACAATCGTTAATCACGTACAACAAGAACAATCAACAAATATCAGCAATTTTGAAGAACAAACTAACCATCGTTACAACGGACTAACACCAATAAAAAGAAAAAACCCTTCAAATGATATAAAAGAAGAATTTAATATGGCAACATCTTTAAAAATGACAGATAAACCACAATATAGGTCAAGTTTATCAGCTGATTGGAATCCAAGAGAAGCAAAAGTATTTGATGTTTTCATGAACAATAACCCAACTCAAAACATGCAAATGTTAGACATCTTTTCAGAGGAGCTAAAACCAAATAATAATGATTCAAAACAAATACAGATACAAAATTCTTCGAACATTAATGTAAAATTACAATTAGTAAATTCCGGAAAAGGTCTGAAGTCAAATATTTTACAACAAGAAATATTCAATGATGTAAAAAGAAGAAAATTACAAAGAGATTTAAAAAATAACGGCTTAACGTTAGATGAGGTTTCTAAAAAAGTAATTAAGAGAAAAGAAGAGGAATCAAAAAAATTTATAACGTCGGAAAAACCTTTAAAAACTGCACTTTCTCAAATGTCCGCTAACTCATTTGATTTCAAAGATTGTTATGATAAATGGCCTAGTGCAATTGAAGAAGCATTCATTGAATCCTTAAGATTAATTATGAAAAATGGTACTTCCAAGATTAAGATAAAGGATAAAAATTACGGTAGAAATGAATTGATTTCATTGTACATTCAGCATCACACAAAAGAAAGTAGAACAAAGAAACAAATTTCATCACACATTCAAGTTTGGAAAAAGGCAATCTTGAACAAAATGTCTAATAATATTCAATTAAGCAATCTAGATTATGAAATTTTAAATTTAATTGAGGATGGTGCCAAACAAACCAGAGAATCATCAAGATTGTTCTATGATACTTTTGAACAAATTATTGAAAAGAAAGAATCTGAAAATATAGTACAGCCTTCTAATAATAAAACCGCAATGCGGTTACCATCGGGTCACTCAGAAAGCAATGAATCCGATGGTTCGTTAGTAGAAAACTCTTTTAATCAAAAATCAATGAACAAAGATAATTCTTTAGGTTTCGTCGGAGTTAATAATGAATCTGGTAACGATTTATCAGTTCTAAAGTATCAACCACTAATAACTCCTAAAAGTGCATATATAGGTCCTTCAGAGAATAACACGACGTTAAATTTGCAAGGATATCATTCAATGAAAAACCAAGAAAGCGTACATGAAGTCCTGACTTCTCAAACTTTACGTCCTATTACACCTTTGGATTATGCTAAATCAATTTACGAAAATTTAAAAAATTATAAATGTGTTCCTGTAAAAGTTGAAGATGAAAGTTATTCCACATATTCTAAAGAAAAATTAAATCAAAGTAATAATATTAATGTAAATCAAACAACTCAAACTGACTCATCAGCATCTGTATTGGAATCTGCCAAAGAAGTTGCTATGCAGCAAAGACAATTAATTAATCAATTAAACTCACAAACTAATAAAAAGAATATCGAATCCACCAGCCAGAAAAATGAGGTACAATATCATGATGCATCATACATCCAAGCTTCACATCAACAGCTAATTCAAAATGAATGGGCACATCCAAATGCTATTCCTCAGCTAGCTCATGCTCAACATTATCCACAATCAATTTCTCAAAAAGTACCAGCTTCTTCTCCTATACAAAACATGTCATTCCATCCTGATGTTTCTCAGCACTTCTTTCAAGCTCAAGCTCAAGCTCCGTTTTTTCCAGGTCAGCCTGTTTTCCCAAGTTCATATGGTATAACATCTCAAGTTCCTCCACAGCAAATACCGCAACAATCCGGATATTTTTATCAATTTCCTGGATATGCATCTTCTGCATCACCTGGTAATTACAATCCTTCGTTTGAAGTTCCGGAGCAACCATCCAATTTTAATTCTGCTGATGTTAAGAGTTCACCAAATGTTTCACATGGACAAGAAGATGAAAATTAAAATTTTTGTAATATTTGGTTGATTTTCCTCAATATATATATGCTTCAAGAATGTTTGAACCCGTTACAATCCTCATGTTTTCTTTTGTTACAAATGTAGGTATAATCATATAAATGATGTTTTAAATAATAAATCGAGTTGATATATTTTTCAGCCTTTTACTAATAATACATAATTAGCATTATATATATTTTTTTCTTACAGTGAGATACGTTATGGTTTGATATTCGCAAGGGAGCCGGAGTTGAGTTCCAAGTCATGTGATGTTTATTCTTGCGACTCTTCCACTTAAGATTTTCGATTTCCCGAAGAAAATTCACTTTCGATGATGTCTAACAAAAATTTTTCACTGATAACTGAAAACATGCGCATATATATAATCTTATCTGCATAATCTTGAAAAATAGTGTTTAAACTGTGATTTTTCTTTTGTAAAATTCTTAAAGTAGACGTTTTAGAATTTTATTGCTTATTTTTTCTTTTTTCTATTTTAAAGAAATTTAATTGCATACAACTTTCTTTGACATGACGGTAACACCATACACTAATAGAATGCTTAATTGCAGCACCAGTTCTTTAAAATTATACGCAAGACTTAAGACGGTTTCATATTACCATACTCTTTCTGGTACAAAATTATCAAAACTTATAAGACAACAAATTAAAGATGAAATAACTACCATCAAATCTGTTCAGCCAAGTTTCCAACCTGTATTAAAGATTATACAAGTTGGAAATAGACCAGATTCTTCAACCTATGTTAGAATGAAGGAAAAAGCTGCAGCTGACTGTAAGATGAAATCAATTACTGAAAAACTTCCGTCAAATATATCTGAGGCAACCCTCTTAAGAAAAATTTCAGATATTAATTCTGATAATTCAATTGACTCTTTAATGATTCAATTACCATTACCATCACACTTGAACGAAGAAACTATTACTAATGCTATTTCTCCCAAGAAAGATGTTGATGGGTTAACTTCTTCAAATGTTGGTTTATTAACGAAAAAGAAAGCGGTTCCATTTTTTAAACCATGTACCCCAAATGGTATCATTAAACTTTTACGTCATAATAACATTCAAATTGCTGGGAAAGTTGCTGTGGTATTAGGTAGATCCGATATTGTTGGTGTTCCGATTGCTACCATGTTGAGAAATGAAAACGCAACCGTTATTTCCTGTCATAGTTCAACTCAAAATGTTCAAGAGTTAATTGGTATGGCTGATATTGTTATAGCTGCCTGTGGAGTTCCTGAGTTTGTTAAAGGTGAATGGCTGAAACCTGGAAGTACAGTCATTGATGTCGGTATCAACTATGTTAAGGATGATACCAAAAAGAGTGGCAAAAGATTGGTAGGTGATGTTGATTATGAGACATCTAAGGACAAAGTTAAATTTATTACACCTGTACCAGGTGGAGTTGGTCCAATGACTGTTGCTATGCTAATGGAGAATACATTGTTAGCAGCCAAAGAGAGTTTACTAGAATCTGAAAATTTAGCCAAAATTACTCCTTTAGCGTTAGATACCAAAAAGGATGAAAATGGTAAGGTTCCATCTGACTTTGAAATTTCAAAATCTCAAGTTCCAAAGGATATTAGTTCTTTAAGTAAGGAATTAGGTATTCAACCAAAGGAACTTGAATTGTTTGGTAATTATAAGGCTAAAATCTCTACTGATGTAATCCACAGGTTATCAAACAGAGAAAACGGTAAATATATCTTAGTTGCTGGTATAACTCCAACTCCATTAGGTGAAGGCAAATCCACTACCACTGTTGGTTTGGTTCAAGCTTTGACAGCCCATTTGGGTAAACCATCTATTGCTACTTTACGTCAACCTTCCATGGGTCCTACATTTGGTGTAAAAGGTGGCGCTGCTGGTGGTGGCTACTCTCAAGTCATTCCAATGGATGAATTTAACCTTCATTTAACTGGTGATATTCACGCAATCGGAGCTGCAAACAATTTATTGGCGGCCGCTATTGATACAAGAATATTTCATGAATCTACACAAAAAAATGATATCAAGTTTTATAGCAGATTGGTTCCAGGTAATAAAGGTAAAAGAAGTTTTACAAAATCCATGTTAAGAAGATTAAAAAAAGTAGGAATTAATAAGACCAATCCAGATGAATTGACTGAAGAAGAAATAAAGAAGTTTGCAAGATTAAACATTAACCCAGATACTATTACTATTAAAAGAGTTGTTGATGTCAATGATAGAATGTTAAGAAAAATTACAATTGGTGAAGCAGCAACAGAAAAAGGTCATACACGTACTACAGGATTTGATATTACAGTAGCCTCTGAATTAATGGCAATCTTAGCATTGTCACAAAATATGAAAGATATGAGAAAAAGAATTGGAGAAATGGTCGTTGCTTTTGATTTTTCAGGTAACCCTATAACAACTGAAGATATTGGTTGTGCGGGTGCTTTAGCAGCTTTACTAAGAGATGCTATAAAACCTAATTTGATGCAAACTTTAGAAGGTACTCCAGTAATGGTCCATGCTGGTCCATTTGCAAATATCTCTATTGGTACATCTTCTGTAGTTGCGGATTTGATTGCTTTAAAATTAGTCGGTAGACCAAAATACTTGAATATTAATAATGACGTTGGTTATGTGATTACTGAAGCAGGTTTTGATTTTACCATGGGTGGGGAAAGATTTTTTGATATTAAGTGCCGTTCTTCTGGTTTAACCCCAAATACTGTTGTTCTTGTGTCTACAATAAGAGCACTTAAATCTCATGGTGGTGCTCCGAATGTCAAACCAGGTCAACCATTACCAACTGAATATGTAACTGAAAATACTGAATTAGTTTCTAAAGGTGTTTGCAATTTGGTGAAACAGATTGAAAATATTAAACAATATGGTGTTCCAGTTGTTGTTGCCATTAATAAATTTGGAACAGATAGTGACGCCGAAATTGAAATAGTGAAAGAAGCTGCCAAGAGTGCAGGTGCTTTTGATGCTGTTGTTACAACACATTTTGAAGATGGTGGTAAAGGTGCAATTGATTTGGCCAAATCGGTCGCCAGAGCTTGCGATGAACAGTCTAATTTCAAACCACTTTATGATCTTACTGATTCATTTGAAGATAAAATGAAAACTATTGTTACCAAATTATATAATGGTGAGGATATTGAAATTTCTCCAAATGCTCAAAAAAAATTAGATATGTATAAGAAACAAGGTTTTGGTAACTTACCTATTTGTGTTGCAAAGACTCAATATTCTTTATCCCATGATGCTACTTTAAAAGGTGTTCCATCTGGTTTTACATTCCCAATTAGAGATATTAGATTATCTGCTGGTGGTGGTTATATACAGGCATTAGCAAATGAAATCCAAACTATTCCAGGTTTATCAACTTATTCTGGTTATATGAATGTTGAAGTCAATGAAAAAAATGAAATTGAAGGTTTATTTTAAACATTATATAGAATTGTATATTAACTAGGAAATCCAAAAAATGATTTTGTTCTTTTAGAGTAATAATTATAGAATTTTATTTGTCTTTCAAAAATATTCACTAAAAGAAAGTCAGTATTATATAGACATATATTAAATAAAAGAAAATAACACAGATTATAGAAAATTAATATTATATTTTTATTGTTAAAAACGTTTTAAAATTTAAATACTTATTATATTAAAATGTTTAAGCATCTTCCTTTAATAAAGCTTCTCTCTTTTCAGCAACTCTTTGAGCTCTTCTTTCACGAGCAGCTCTGTTCTTAACTCTTCTAGCTTCAGCTTCAGCAGATAAAGCCTTTTCACGTTGAGCATCAGCCTTGGCTTGAATAATGTGTTCAACTAAAGCTCTCTTGTGCTTGAAAGCATTACCTTTAGCTTCCTTGTATAAGACATGGTATAAGTGTCTGTCAATCTTACCAGCATCTCTGTATTTAGCTAATAATCTTCTTAAGACTCTTAATCTTCTAATCCAAACGACTTGAGATGGTAAACGAGCTTCAGCAGTACCTTTTCTCTTACCGTAACCAGTGTGACGACCAGATCTTTTGGATAAAGCGTAAGCTCTAGTTCTAGATCTAGAGTGAACGGTAACAGCCTTTTTGACAATAGTACCGTTCTTGACTAATCTTCTAATGGCATTTCTGGAGTTGGCTTCAGCAATTTCAGAAGTTTCATTTGGATCTAACCAAACCTTTCTTTTACCAACACCGATGACAGAAGCGGCAAGTCTCTTTTGAGTTCTTAAGTTAGCCCTATGTAAAAAATAAATTAATTAAAATTAATAAAAAGTTAGTAAAAAATAAACTGTTGAAGATTAAAATAGACCATGTAATGTTTTTTTTGAAAAGTTTTAAATTATACTGAAATTTTTGCCAATTGCTATTAATATTTATTGCATAATGTTTGGAATGTCCTTATTAATATAGGCTATGGTATTTGAATTTTAGTTTATTTGTCTTTAAGAATATTTTTTTTTTTTTACTCAAAAGTATCAAATTTTTTCAACATAATTTGATGATTGAAAAATATTAATTGACCGTTTTAAACTTAATAAAATTGCTTTAACATGGTCTCTCTTTCATTTATTGTATTGAGATTAACATACATTTTTGCTTATGTTTTTTATTATCGTTTAACTACTATTATAATTTTAAAAAATGGGTCATATATATCGAATGTGATAAAAGAACTATTAATGAGCATCATATAATTGTGATAGTGCAGAAACTTAGTTAGGCAGGATTGACGAAAAGTTGCTAATGAGATGTGCTCACAGGGAGCTTGTCAAGGGGAATCACTGTGTTTGAAGGGAAACGACTCTTGGCTAGGCAGAAAGTGTTTACAGAAACGCTGCCGGCAACGTCTTTGCAAGTTTGTTGTAAATCGCTTCGCAGATGCGTTGGAGTAGATGTTTTCCAGACATCCGCGTGTATATTTTCTTGAAAAAAAAAAAAAAATTAATTTCAAATTTTAGTTGCGTAGATGGGTTTATATGATGTGTGGGTGTGCACGGTCATAAAATGCTACTTTGACACAATAGCACAAAGATGAAGTTTCGGAAATACTGCACACACATTTTATTGTAAATAATCGTCGTAGGCAACTTATCGTTGATGGGACAGTCTCTGTGTATACAATACCTCATTCTTATATCCGTTAATAGCATCGACCCCTAAATACCTTCGTTATCTTCTGTGGGGAGCTGTTTCCATCCAATGAGAACAAAGCACGTTAATTGAGAAAATGTCGCTTTCCACGAGCAACGCTGACGAATGAACGTGCTGCTTTTTTTTGCTTTTGGTGCCGAGGCGCGTTCAGGAAACAAATCAACTTTCTTTCACTGTAAAACTGTTTTAATTATTCCAGACGTGGCATCCTCGCGCTCCTATTGGCCAGAAGACCAGTACCGGATCTTCTCGCGTTAATTCAACGCTATCAAAGGGTTTCTAATTACTATGATCCATCAATGGTGAAACTGAAATCTCGAAACAAATTTCGTTTGAAAATATTTAAGCAACAATATTTTCTTTAATTTATTTACATTTTCATTTTAACGGATAGATAGTTTAAATTTAATTTTCTCTTAATATTTTCTCTTCTCTAAATTAATCAAGAAAGTTTGAAAAGGTAATATACTAGTAGTTCCTTAGTATTAAATATTTTCTATTCTTTTTTTTTCTAAATTTTATCCAATACTTATATTCTTTAAAAAATCACATATAATATCATATAAAAAATGAGTGAACAAGCTAAATCCAATTTCGCCACCGATTTCTTAATGGGTGGTGTTTCTGCTGCTATTGCCAAAACAGCAGCTTCCCCAATTGAAAGAGTTAAATTATTAATTCAAAATCAAGATGAAATGTTAAAACAAGGTACTTTAGATAGAAAATATTCTGGTATCTTAGATTGTTTCAAGAGAACTTATCAAAATGAAGGTTTAATCTCTTTTTGGAGAGGTAATACCGCTAATGTTATTAGATATTTCCCAACTCAAGCTTTAAATTTCGCTTTCAAAGATAAAATTAAAGCTATGTTTGGTTTTAAGAAAGAAGAAGGTTATGGTAAATGGATTGCTGGTAATTTAGCTTCTGGTGGTGCTGCTGGTGGTTTATCTTTATTATTTGTTTATTCTTTAGATTATGCTAGAACTAGATTAGCCGCTGATTCTAAATCTTCTAAAAAAGGTGGTGAAAGACAATTTAATGGTTTAGTTGATGTTTACAAGAAGACTATCAAGACTGATGGTATTGCTGGTTTATACAGAGGTTTCTTACCATCAGTTGTTGGTATTGTTGCTTACAGAGGTTTATATTTCGGTTTATATGATTCTTTGAAACCATTATTATTAACTGGTTCTTTAGAAGGTTCTTTAATGGCTTCTTTCTTATTAGGTTGGGTTGTTACTGTCGGTGCTTCTACTTTCTCTTACCCATTAGATACTGTTAGAAGAAGAATGATGATGACTTCTGGTCAAGCTGTTAAATATAATGGTGCTTTCGACTGTTTCAGAAAGATCGTTGCCGCTGAAGGTGTTGGTTCTTTATTTAAAGGTTGCGGTGCTAACATCTTAAGAGGTGTTGCCGGTGCAGGTGTTATTTCCTTATATGATCAATTACAAATGATCTTATTCGGTAAGAAATTTAAATAGATAAATTAATAGTTTATTTATTTCATTTTTTTTTCTAAATATTTTTATCTTCCAATTATCAATATGATAATATTATTTGCGTCAATATCATAAGATTTTATTTTTAATAAAAAAAAAAAACGCTTGAAAATTTTTAATAATATTTAAGATTTTTGTTTTATATTAAAGATTTTGGTATATATGTATATATATTTGTATAGGATTTTTTCTATTTTATATAGAAGAATCGTCATTTTTACTTATTCTTATTATTTTATGCTCTTTTAAATGAAACAAACAAACATAAAAACAAACGAATATAAAATAAAAAAAACCTTTAATATATACGTGAAGCATATAGAATTTTGATTACACCTTTAAAGAATGCTTTTAATTTTATTAATAATAGCGTTAAAAATCAGAAGAAAAATCAAAATTTAAAAACAAAAATGATTTCGCCCAGGATCGAACTGGGGACGTTCTGCGTGTTAAGCAGATGCCATAACCGACTAGACCACGAAACCTAACCTTTTTATTTTTCATCAAAAATCTTAGAGACTGATAATAGAAAAAGAACTAAATATTGGCCGTAAACAAAGCATCTATGTGACGGCATTTTAGTCATCATTTTAAAATTTTACTTCAAGTATTCTTAAATCGTATATCTGACCAATAAAATATTACTTTTTTTCCCTTTTAGTTTCTTATTTACTTAATTTCTCTATTTTTTGATTTTCTAGTTTAAGCTTAGTACTTGTCCATCCTAAATTTATATACCCTATACTCACACATAACTAATAATTGCCAACTTACCTATTTAACATAATTAATTCTTATTTAAGAGTTTTTTGGAAACATTTGTAAACTATTTACAACAAAAAAACGAATAATATAATTAAAATTGTAAAAACGATAAAATTAAACTTGGAAAATATCCCTGAGTGGCATGATAAAGTTTTTTATTTAGAAAGACATGAAAGTTAATACTTAATATTATTACTAACAACAGAAGTACTGGAAATTTAAATTAAACGCTCTTTGAAATCAACCTCTTTTTGTCAATTTTTATATTTTGTAAAAAATTTATGATAAGAAAAAGAAAAATACTAAAATAATCTTTTAACGTCAATAAAATGTGTATTTTATTTATATTATTGTGAGTATAATTTTTATATAAAGAACAAATACAAAATAGTCTTAAATAATTTCGATCCATTCAATTTGATCATTTTGATCAAAATCAGGATATACTAATATTACGAATTTAAGAACATCGAACGTTTTTTTGAAGAAAAACGTCAGATCTGTTAGCAATTATAAGTGATATCAACTTAAATGGTATATAAGGAACAAGAGGAACATCAGTCAATGTTATATCACCAGACTTCGTATTTAAAAATCCCTGAATAGGTACTCGATTTCTAACTCCAGACAAACGTGAAGGCGTTGGAGTGGCATAATTAATACTTTAGTCGAAACATGAATTGCATTTCTATAGTCAAACGTTAGGTAATTCTTCTTAATCTTATATTCATTAAAATTTAATACTGTTTATACATCCAATTTTTCTAAAAGTCTATTTAACAAAACTCCCATACTTTTTTTCTTTGTGGCGGATTGGCTAGGTTTGATGATATTTTTTTTAATATTCGTCACTGTGCACTATTGCCATTTAATATTTCGTTGGTTGAATAACCTCATCTGCGTACTGAGAAAAAGTTGTCTATCCTTATCAAGTAAGTCTTTGTCGACGGTACTAAACTTTTAAATATAATTTATCAATTTATTAACCATGATTTTGAAGTAATAGTTATTATCCCATTAGAATTCAAATGTTTTATTGTTAAATTTAGTGAATATACATATGTTTCTTTCGTATGTATGTTCAGCAGTAACTTGAGCAATTTAGTTTTTAAACTTGTTAATTAATACTTCAAATTTATAAATAATATAATTTCATAATACGAGATAATGTGAAGTATTTGTTTATTATGGGTTTGAGAATTGTGTTGAATCATTATAAACATGTAACTCTACTTTGAATTATGACATTTTCAATTTCCTTACTCAATGATTTATGTATCATTTCTACTATTATCTCTAACCATCATTTTATTCAATTAAATTTGAGATCGTGTAACCAAGATACCGATTTCTTTTTTTTGAAAAATGAAATCTCTCCGGTATACTAGAGCGA